>VCJN01002159.1:0-108565 GCA_006384855.1 Tetraselmis striata | reverse complement strand
ATCATCAAAAGAACATCATGATATTAAGACGGCTGGCCATAACGGTATTCTTCAAAACTGGGAAATTGATCAAAAGAAAATTTTGCTGGCTGCACATGCACCAAAACATTAAAACGTATATCCGAAACTGTAAAGTCTGTAAGCTGACAAAACAGCACACACAGGCTTCAGCAGCGGCTTTACAGCCACTGCCAACACCAACTGTACCATGGGAATATCTCAGTCTTGACTTTATCACAAATTTACCATCAGTGGATGGTTATTACTGTATTGCCACTTTTGAGGACTTGTTCACAAAGCAGGCTCACTTTATACCTTGCCAGAAAGCCATCACGACTCCTGAACTGGCACCATTGTATATCAAAAAAATATACAGACTCCACGTTCTCAGTACCTGCATGGTAGGAGACCGAGACACAAAATATACATCATCATATTTCCAAGAACTGTTCAAACAGCTTGGTACAACATTAAACCTCAGTAGTGCCTATCATCCGCAGACTGACGGACAGACTGAAATATTGAACAAAATAATTGAGCAGTTGCTGCGACCTTTCTGCTACAATAACCAGGAGGACTGGGTGAACTACCTGTCCCTCGCTGAGTTTAACTACAATAACACAGAATCGTCAACAACAAAATCTACTCCATTCCAGGCAATATATGGCTTCCATCCTCGGTTGCCAATGGATATTGTAAACCCCAAAACTGGAGTGAGAGAGACTACCATAGACATTCTGTCGAAAACACAGGATATACACAATCTGGTGCATGAAACTATTATAATAACCAAAGAATGTCAAAGACATTGCTATCATAAGAACAGTAAGCAGCCAATAACTTTTCAGATCGGTGATAGAATAATGATGATATGATATGATATGATATGATATGATATGATATGATATGATATGATATGATATGATATGATATGATATGATATGATATGATATGATATGATATGATATGATATGATATGATATGATATGATATGATTATGATATGATATGATAGATATGATATGATATGATATGATATGATATGATATGATATGATATGATATGATATGATATGATATGATATGATATGATATGATATGATATGATATGATATGATATGATATGATATGATATGATATGATATGATATGACATGATATGACATGATATGACATGATATGACATGATATGACATGATATGATATGATATGATATGATATGATCATACGTGGACATAAGTGTTCCAAACTTAAACAACGATATGTAGGACCATGTGAGGCCATCGAGCAGGTGAGTCCTCAGGCCTACAAAATACAACTACAGCTGCCGACGCGACATCTTTGCGCTTCCACTATGGAAACTGCCAAGATTCACACAGACACTCTACACAGGCGCAATGCGTCATTGTGATTAATCATACCGTTTTCTGTGGCGGAAAACTGACACAACGCATGACCATAAATTTTCGCGGACGCCGCAGACTGTAAGTTGGCACTATATCCCAGACTATATGCAAAGGGCAAAACCTTGCTGTTTAAAGTAAGGTTTCACAATTTCCCGGCAACCGGAGATGATTGGATGCCCTATGAAACGATGCGGTATTCACCGCCCATGCAGCATTTTATGCTGACTGAACGTTTCAAACATATCTCGACCTCGCCAGCATACATTGCTGCCAAGGCGAGCCACCCGCAAAGGTTTCCACAGTGAATCCGATGACTCAGATTCATCAGAGCGGGGTGGAATGTGAGGATATATCCTATACCCTCACTAGCCCTAATCATCATAGCACATTAGGCGCGTAGCGCGCGCCCGTCAGATGACGGGCTGCGCCCGCGCCCTGTCGGCCACATCGCGTCGCCTGATATATCAGGCACGGCGCGTGTCGGCCTGTAATCAGACCATCATACACCATCACCCAGTGGAATAGCACTCACCTTCTCCACCACGCGCACCTTTCCTCACACGCCTAGTCGTGGCCGTACCAGTAATAATACGTATGAAATATCGGCATAGCAGCACGACTGTACGAGTACATGTACTTGACCATGATATCGGCGTCGCAGGTTTTGTGGTGGTACTAGGGTAGTCGCTAGACGTCACCCTAACACGGGGATGGAGAGAGAAAAGTGCCGGCCTGTGGAGCTGCGGGAGCCTTATGCTCTGAAGAGCCCGATGGGCGTGCATATGCATCGGAACTTCCGAGGGTGTCGGCAGAAAATTCGGCGTTTTTAGTGACATACATATCTTTGTGGATAAGTAAATGCTACATCATGCACTTGTGCCCACGACAAATGCAGTGATAAACATACAATGTATAGTATGTTTACCACGGAATTCTAGGATTTCGGGCCCGCCCATTTCAGTGTTCAATAATAGAAATGCTGACATTAAGCGCAGTTCTTTGGGGCGTCATCGATCGGCTCCATAAATCACCATGCGGCTACTTCTGAGCGATCGCGCAAGAGGTGAGCATACCAAATACATCCCTGTAGCACGATATATGTCATCATGATGCAGGTGGCGCGCACCCAAAGCTAAAAGTTTGCCAAAAAGTGCAATAACACTCATCCCACTTCATGCGTCAAAAGTAATGCATGGGGTTTTTTTCAGCTCAACTGGGTACAACACCATTGTTACTTTCGGGCTGCGACCTGAGCGTTAAAGCAGCGCACTCCGTACGCGAGCAGACCCGTACGAGGTTCACTGGTTCGATTCTAGCAGTGGGCATATTTCCTTACAGTGAGGCGGGCCCGATGCGCGAACTACGGTGCGCGGACTTGGCGGGCGCGGGCGCGGGTGCGAGTGCGACTGAGTATCGTACACCGTTTACATCCGCACTGTAACCTTATCTATTGCGCGCTTCTATTGCGATTTTTGCGCATTTCATTGCTGACCGGCAATTATTTCTGTTTTTCCGGCTCGCCCTAGCGAGCGGGTATCGCTGATTTTTCAAGCGCGTACGCCAAGCGCGGCCATGGGCTCGCGACGCAAGATAGCGGCAACACAAGTCCGCATGTTCTCAGAGTACAGCATAGAAGTAACTCTAAATAACTCTAGATGTACACCGCGTACATGCGATGTAACGCATTTACATGTGGCAAGATGTAGCATTTCACCAATGCTAGATGTAAATAAATGCGCATATGTCCACCATACGCTATCGCATTCATTGTGCGATTACTAGGGGCTGCTAGCTCGAGGGAAGATGAGGATATATGCCCACAACGCAGCAACCGGTTTGGCGACATATGTGGCGTGCAGCCTGCGCACTGATTAAGACCCACCAGTTCATTACTTTTGACGCCTATATCATCGGCAAGGCTAGGCTAGCGGTAAGGCATTACTTTTGGTGCCTATATATCTCGATTAGTATCCATCTTACTTACATTCCATTGATACACTCAACACTTGCATTAGTCACTACACAGCACGTCCAATAAAAAAAAGTATCACGGACGGTGGTCTGTCTAAGTACATAAACAGGAATTCTGGGGAATGGGATGGAGTTCCTGTAATATGTGGCATAATTACACGACGTAGAAACAATGGGATTTCGGGGTTGCGTCTGATGCTCCTTCGGATCTTATTCAAAGTAGACACGCGCACGGCAAATTCAGTGTGCCATATATATATTATGCTGCGCAATACATTATATATCCGCCAAACCTCTAGGCTGGCTGCACATTTGGCGAGTGTTCTCAACTAGACTCTATGCGTCCAACTTGTATGCAGCAGGCAATCGTAAGTAGGAATGTAAGATCACATCACAGACATGTCGCTCAAAAATTATGTATCCTCTTGCCAGGTGGCAGCACCCAAGGCCTGGATGAACGGACACGGTTCAGGATTCGAAACCCAGTTGCAGCACACAGCCTTTGTTACAAGATGGTGCACATTTAGTAGGGATGCAGATTACCAGAGAATGAGAAAACAAAGGAATTCTACACACCTCTCCCTCCTACTTCATAGTAGGAAATGGGATGACATCACGGATGCTAGCGCTGTCTGTCAGCATCATCACCAATCGGTCAATACCCATGCCCATGCCCCCTGTAGGTGGCATACCGTATTCAAGCGCGGTGAGAAAGTCTTCATCTAGCACGACTTCGTAATTTTCTTCGCTGTCTTCCTTTTCTTTCTCTGACTGCATCAATTCCAGCTTTGCCTTTTTCTTTGCATCGTGCGATGCAACCTGCGCCTCCAGCCGGCGGCGCTGCTCCACTGGGTCTGTCAACTCGGAGAAGCTGTTTGCTAGCTCTCTCCCTGCATGCAAGGCAACAGCGGCGCTGAGACAGTGCCGCTTGGTTAATTATGCACTGCCCTTCTACCCAGGGTGCGCAACTTTCCATTACCATCATTGCACTGACAGACCAAGGGTGTACCTGCTGGTACAGACATATCATTCCAGGCGGTTGTCTCCCAAGAAGTTTACAGATGTGACCATGTCAATAGGAAGAACAGCGGGCTCAAGGGGGGGGGGGGGGGGACCTGTGACAAAAAGCTCGAAGCGCTCAACAAGGCCTTCGTCGCTGCGGTGTGGTTTGGCCAATGGCGAGATTTCCACAGGGTGATCCATGACAAATGTAGGCTGCACAAGCTGCTCCTCACACAATTCCTGTGGATCAACACGATTTCAGTTTCAGTCCCGCAGAGCGTGAGTACGTTGTGATGCCCCACAAGAGATGTTTATTGAGGGAGGGTTGTGAACGGATGCTGTGGAGCTTCCCGCCCGTACTGCTCAACCCGCATGGTGTAGCCGGACAGCAGCGCACACCTCGAACAATTCGTTAACGACATGTCCAACGGAAAGCGCCTTCGAAATTGTGTTCTTGAGACCTTGGGAAGCTCGCCCTGATTCCTCCAGGGCAGAGAGGGCTTTCTCCTTGGCCTCATCCAGAGCGAGCTCTCGGAAGCAGGCCCCTGAAAAGCATCGGCAGGCTTCTTGAAATTCTGGGACAACGGGGCACCAATACAGCCGGAAACTATGTCAAACAATCAGACACACCTGTCGCTTCCTGCACAAGCTGATGCATTGTAACGCGCCGAAATGGTGCGCCCAGATCCAGTTTTGTGCCCTGGTAAACAATCTGCGCCAGGGTGACGACTCAAGTCAATAATCATCGATCAGCATGCCAGCCAGACTCGCAACCCACAATGAGCTGGACGGGGCATGGCGCAAGGGCGAGGGTCGCCTTTCCAAAAGTAGGCGAGAATGGTAACACCGCAAACATCAGTGAAGCATGTTCAGCGCGGCACTCACTTCCAGGGAGTTGCATGCCTCAGTGGCGCATGCTCGAATGATATCTTCTGTGAGATCCATCATGTCATTGTAGTCGGCATATGCCTAGTGAATGGCAGTCCACACACAGATGCTCAGACCACTTGACTGGCTCCAGGACTGCTCCGTGAGAAAAGCGTCAGCGCCTGTACCTGATAAAGTTCAATGGATGTGAACTCTGGGTTGTGGCGAGTGGAAATTCCTTCATTACGGAAGATGCGCCCAATCTCGAAAACCCGCTCAAGGCCTGTGCGCCCACCGCAGCGGCAGACAGTCAGCCCACTGTTTCCCAGGCCCTTCGCGCGCGTATGGCTACATGGGGGATCGAACGCACCGCCAACGACCAAGCGCTTCAAATGCAGCTCCGTGGCGATGCGCAAGGTCAACTGCTTGTCGAGCGCATTATGATGAGTCCGGAAAGGACGAGCATCCGCCCCACCCGCGGCTGACTCAAGCACAGGGGTTTCAACCTGGATGCCGGACAACAAAGCATGGCAATCATCACATAGGCAATGCCAGCCCGGCAACACGCGTGCTTGTCACGCCCGACCCATCTGCACGGCTTGCATTTCTTCAAACACGCTCACCTCCAAGAATTCACGGGCCTCCAGGAACCGGCGGATGGTCGATGTTATCCGAGCACGGGTACGGAATGTGTCGGTCACTCCCGGTGTAACAATCATGTCAACATAGCGCTGCCGGTAGCGCTTCTCCACATCAGAGAGTCCTTGAGGGAAATGCAACGTAGAGGACATCTCAGCGATGATGCCAGTAACTTTTGGTGCACGTCACGTATTCTGCAAAAAGGCAGAGCATGTTCTCCATCTGGCTGCGCCGTTACCGTGCCATTTGTCCGGCAAAGGAAGCAGTGCCTTTGTCAACATCTGGAGTGAGCTGGCCTTCACAGATAGCTCCCCCTTCTCCGTGCGCTGCAAGGGAATCCGTTTAAAAAATGTCCGTGTTCAGGTATTGAGTGATTGTCTCAAGCATGGCAAAACCGCATCCTTAGTGGCGTCGCGCCACCAGCAGGAAGAGCTATTCTTTCATTTGCAACATGACTGGGATAGCATGGCACGGGTTCCATATCATGCCGCATGTGCAGCTTACCTTGAGACCACCTGTGACGCCGATGATGTCGCCCAGGTCCACAAGCTGCTTCAGCTCGCTAAACGCCCCCTCCCTGCTGCCCTCAACCTCTGCTTTGTCTACATAGATCTGGGGAAGCATCGCATGAGCTTCAGGACCACAGCAATCCACAATCACTGCACAAAAACGACGCCGAGATAGAGCCAGGTGGTAACGGTGGATGCTACCTGTATGCTGCCAGAGTCATCCTTCAAGCTCAGGAATGCGAGCTTCCCCATGACCCTGCGGGCTATGATGCGCCCAGCCACAGAGACCTCTACATCTTGGGTTTCCTGTGATAAAAATAGACATGCTTTACATCTATGCGCGCCACTGGAAACTTGCATCCAAGTGCTGTGTAACTCTCCCTGACACAAGCAGCGCGTCGCCATATTGGGCAGGTGGCAGCCTGGGTATGGCGCTGCGTGATGCTTACCTCCCCGTCTGGCAGGGCTTGATACTTTTCTTGAAGAGATTGTGCCATATGCGTTCTGGCGAACGTGTAAGTGTATGGGTTTTGCCCCATTTCACGGAAGGACTCTGCCTGCGGACGATAGGTACCTGGGTGGTGAGTCACGTATTCCACTATGATCCGCTGAAGAGTGTTCGCTGCACTCTGTTCTGAGGTGCTGTCACATTTATGTCCATAAAGGCTCATCGACATGCAATTGGCGATGCACCAGTAAACGCCAGTGACGTCCTTGAGGCTGCTGTTATATGTAGCGAGACAACAGCAACACACGCCTGTCGTTTGCTTTCTGGTCTGCTCTGTCACACCTCCGGGCAGGACTACTACACCTTCTCAATGCGCATCGCACGGATTTCTTCAGCGCTGGACGTCGACTCCGACTTCCGACGCCGCCCGCCCTGCGCTGCTGCCTGTCGCCGGCGGTTGTTATCGGCCTTCTTGGGCTTCTGGCTGCCGTTTTCCTCCTGAGCGCCGTCCTTCCTGAAAACAGACACACGCGCCGGAACGCACGTCGCTTCAGAGTCGTGCACAAGCACCCAGATGACATGGCGATCTAGACGACCCATCCCCGCACAGGCTGCATAACGAGCGTTTGTTTTCAGGTAAGCCGCAGATACATCGGGCGGCTGGGAATTTGGTCGTCCCGCAGACAGAACCGCGAGGGTACGAGTACCTGGTGTCGTCCCCGACAGACGACGATGACGCACTGCGCACGACCGCGACTGCAAGCCGGCCCCCCGAAACCGATTCGTGCGCGTGCATTGCATATGGACAGCCCTGTTCGTGGGGCTATCCTTCCCAGCGCTTTCATGCTGGCCAGCTGCATTGCCGCCTGGTCCACGTCTTTCGATGAGGACTCGATGAAGCAAAGGGATGCCGGACCAGCCCGTCCGGTGAGGATTGGTAGCACCCGAGAGTGGAAGTGTTCTCAGGCAAGTCGTATGTAGGGCGATATCAATAGCTGCAGTGGATGTTGCAGGTTGAAGTGCCTGTGTGTAGCCAGTCGTTGGTGCGGCGGCGCCAGCCTGTGCGGAACGGAATAGTCGCCACGGTGGCGGCGGCGCGTACCTTGAGGGCGATTGGCCGACAGGGCTAAAAATCGGTAAAGGCGCCTTCGTGACGTTCGCGCAGCGTCGATGTCGTGCAGTGCCGGGCGGGATACCCTGTAGCGACTAATAAGTAGCGAGATGCCGACGACAACACAATGATGCGCGCGCGCAGAAATGAGCGCTTTCGCGGTGCATCAGGGCAAAACCCTACACTTAGGTCGTGGGGTCGCTGTTTAGTCATCAGCGCGGGCGGTTCTTGGTGGCGGCTTCGAAACCTACGAAAACCTGGTACCCGTACCTCGGATAGATTTTAAAAAGTAGTATTGTTAATCTATCTACCAGTAATCATTAATAAAATCTTTACTCGATTTTTCGTTGTTATAGGTTTTTCCCTCTGTTAAATTGAACACACGAGCAGCGTCAATAATGGATCAACTCCGAGACGTATGTAGAAAATTGCCCAATTGCCCGTGGCCAAGCGCAAAAACATCGCTCACATGGCAAATGATGCATCATCATCCATATTGCAGCATTGCACCTGTATGCATCGAGTTACCCGTAGTCGCTGTACTCAGGGCACGGTGAACAGCATCCTCCAGCAAAACCGGTACCTGCTTGAGGCTGTGGTGCAAATGCTAATTTCGTGGCCCCTGAGGCACTCTTACCAAAACAGTCTGCTACTTCAGAGCATTCCTACGTTACGCACACTGCTGTCTTACGCTCTGATGCGACTAGCTAGCTTTGTACAACTGGCCTGGGACTGTTAGACGCCGGTAACGGCCTGGCGCCTGTGCCTACTGTCTGCCTGTCTATTTCTGGGCAGAATTGTCCTTGCTTCCTTGTTCTGTCAGCTGCTGGATCGGATCCATACCATCGTAACAAAACTTTTTGGGCGGGCACCATGACATCTCCTTGAACTTTTCTTTGCCTTCCGGGTACTCCCTGCACAATTTGGGGCAAAACATCAGCACACATGCACGGTGTAAATAACCGAATAGATGCTATTCACTGCCACTATCATGACCGCTCAACACAACACAAAGCATGCAAGTGATTGCTCACTGTTCATGAGAGCAGGGATTACTTGTAGGCCCCGTAGTCCCGGTCATGCGTGTATGACAAGCACATCTGATCCGGAGGACCCCCCTCTGGCTCGTAGAGGCGCCGCAAGTAGGCCGGGGATTCTCGGAAAGCGAAATTGTGATCTGAAGATCGATGCGACAACCCGCGAGCTGGTATTAGAACAAGGCATGTGACATAAAGTACCCGAAAGTGCCCGCACATTCTGCACTGCACCCCGGCGTAGACAGATGCAGCGGACAATCCATGGCAGGAACGAGGCACTTACTCCAAATGATGAGATTATTGCGTTCCCCGGTGGCAATGTCATCGGCGCCATGCCGTTGCGCGCCAAGGTGCACCAGGCACCGACCCAGAACGTGCTGGTATTGATACACCATTTGCCTATGAGTTGCGCTGCCCATCATCCCACAGAACGTCAGGCCTGCGCCTGTGAACCTCCTGCACGCCCGCAGCAGCAACACAACTCATGATATTGCCATGTGTGGACGCAATCCCCTGCCAATGCCGGTGATGCATGGATGGGGATGCAGCACAGCTCCAAGGGGGATGTCTGCTACTATGCGCACCTTCCCAGACACACATTGAAGGTTACGTCCGAGTCGTCAGTGTGCATGTCCAAACCAAGGTCCTGGCCCTGTGTGCACATGGGCGGGCATCAGCGCATTAGCGAGTGAAACAAGCAAACCAGCCGGCCTACCAATCGGAAGATATGGAACATCGCGTCTGGAGGTGTCACAGACCAAACTCTCATCCTCGCAGGGGTACGGCACACACACACCTGCTTGTACTGCACCATGAAGGAGTGATGATCATTGAACTCAGAGCCTTCACGGGGGAACAGGACTCGTGCAATGGGCCACAGAATGTCCTGCTGCAGTCGCGTCATCATGTCCCTGAGGCCAATCTGCGCGGCCACACCCGGCATGAGACGCTTCATCATTCTCTGCAGCAACGTCCTTTGCGTGTGCCTACACATGGCCATAAAACAACCCTCTGGGTGACACATGCCGCGTACCTCGTTCACAATAATGCCATAGTTGTTCATTGAATTCGGGCGCCGGATAGGCAAGCCGGAGGCATAGTAATTGTCCAGCTCCTCCAGAAACATCTCGCAGAAGTTCGGCTTAAAAAGCTCGAACGAGTATATGCGCGGGGCTTCCTCCTGTTGAGTTGAACGAGCGCATTATTGGCTCTATCCAAGCTCTGGACAACGGGCGCTTACTTACAACGGGCGCGAGCAACACACGCCGGCAGGAGGTCGCTGCGGTGATGCTTACCTTTAAGATGCTGTCAAACGGCCTGTCCGCACCAGCTTGAGCCTTTTTCAAGGCCTGCACCAGTGTCGGCGAAAGCCATTCCTCCCGCAGGCCAGCCTCTGCATCAAATAGATCGGGGTGCTTCCGCAGCCGCTTGTAGGGGTCGCAGCAGCGATGCATGGCGAGGCTCGGCACTGGCCGTCTCCGCGTTCGGACACCAGGGCCTACGTGGTACGCTCCCCTGCTGGCCACACCGGGATACTGAACACGGCCTGTACAACAACCGCCAATCTGCTGTGCTGCGCCGGCGCCAATACTCCGACTCGTAAAAGAAACCAGGGACAGGCTCTTCGACCGGAGACAGGCACGAACACGATGTCCAGGAAGCACTGGTAGCCTGGCGTTCATCGCCAGGTCCGGACGACAGGACGTCAAGATAACACGCGAGCGACTACAGGTGTAGCGAGACTCTGTGACTAGCCGCGAACTGCTACTATTTCTCAGTGACCCCAGCATTCGGTGGCACATGCTGCCAGCCAGCAGCCACCCGCAGCAGCAACGGCAGGGAGCACGGACGCCACGACGCCTCATCATGCGTCAGCGTCGCGCGCGCGTTACGCGCGAATCGACATCGCGCATGCTACGTCGCTATCGGTACATCCCTTGTCCGCTCGGTAGAGCGGTCGTCTCGTGTGCGAGAGGTACCGGGTTCGATTCCTGGCCGATGTATTTCGGCAATATCGGCCCGGCGTGTCCCGGGTTTACTCGGTTGATGCATTAGCCCTTCGGGGTTCGAATGAGGCAATGGTCTATGGGCTATGCCAGACCTACGACTGCAGTTGGCGCACGAGGTCCGAGTGCTGGGGCGGCTTCGGCCGATGTCCCGGGGCGAACTTTACTTTTACGTCGCTATCAGGCGGTAGTACAGGTAGGCGCGGGTTCCATTCTACAAAAAATCGGACAAAATATGTTTTACGACCCAAAATATTGTTAATCCATACTTTTACTTTGTGGGCCGTTACTAACTGATTAATATCGCCGCGTGCAAACCTGTACATTCCCTTAATGTTATATTACCTTTATGATTTGCTGGCCCACATGACCTCCTCGCCGGCCTGTTTAGCCGCCCGGCCGGCCGACGGATGTCCAGTTCGTGACGCAGATCGGCATTTGACGTCAGCGTGCCAACGATGCGGTTTGTGGTTCCATGCATGCTTCCAGCCTTGGTCGGCACCTTCGGTCTTGTGCGGCGGGCGCAGCCCAGCCGGCTTCCGTCCTTCTCCCTCGCTCCGGGGGTTGGCCACATTGTGCGGCGGGATTGGGCGATATGCCCCCGGCTGCTCGCTGGTGTTTCGATCGCGGTGCCCGCGGCGGCGCCTCGCAACTTGATTTCTTTGAGTCGACTCTCCCGTCCTTCCGGTATGCTACTTGCGCTAATGGATGCCCTAAGTCCGTAGTTGCCCTGGTCAAACCCCACCATGACGCCGCCCTTACCTACGCTCTCTCGTTCAAGGGACACGCGAGCCAATCTGAGGCTGCGGCCCAGGCTGCGTGGAGTGCCTACCTCTTGTTCTTTAGGTTGATATTGCGGCCCATGGCTGACTCCCCGCCGGGGTCTTTACCCCCCGACCCGGTGGCGGACTACCACGACAACCGTCTGTCGCATTGGGAGCGTGGTGACCTAGACACGTTGTTCGCCCTCGCGAGTACGCATGCATGATTACGTGGCTCGGGCGTCGGCCAATTGTGGGGACCCACCGCCGGTTACCAAATGCCAACCTGCTCGGGCATCAGCCTTGGCTGCGGTGGGCGAGTACAGCCGCGCAACTGCCGCCCTTCACTCAGTCCCGCTCGCGCCCGCTGGCCCGCGGCTTCACAACGAGCTCCTCCGGTTGCATCCCCAGACCCCGGATCTTGTTCCTTGCGCGCTCCCGGATCCGTTATCGTTGGGCCGCCTCACTTTCCCTGAGGCTTCGGTGGACGTTTGCGAGGTGTTGTCCAACATCCCCAAGCAATGGTTCGACCCCATTCCTCGATGGCATCCGCTTTGAGGCTCTCCGTGCCCTCTGCTCGCGTTCCTACCTCCGTGGCATAGCTGAGGCCATTGCGAATGCGGAGGTCCCGGCTGGCGTCGCCCATTTCCTTTCCCCCGCTACCTTGGTTCTCCTAGATAAGCTCACGCCGGTGGAGCGCAATGGGTTGGATTTTTGTGCCGGAGACATGAAGGGGTGCGTTCGGCCCATTGGCATCGGCAGCGTACTCGTCCGGTACGCTGTGCGCGTCCTCTTGCGCGCTCATGGCGAGCTCATCGCCCAATGGCTTGCCGCCCGTGGCCAGTTCGGTTTTGGCGTTAAGGGTGGCGTGGATTTAGTTCAATTCCTTGTGCGATCTCGATCTCCTAGACTCGGATCCATCCCTCGTCTTGGTGCAGCTCGACGCCGAAAACGCGTTCAATTCCTTCTACCGCTCCGAAACGTTCCGCACACTACTCGAGGACCATGTTTGGCAGCCTCTTTTGCGTTCGGCGATCATGCTTTATGGTCAAGAGTCCAATATGTACGTTTTCGACGGCTCCAAACCCGGTCCCTCTCTCCGGATTCCAAGCCGTCGAGGGGTCCGCCAGGGTTGCATCCTCGGCCTCATCCTGTTCGCCGCCGTCGCTGCCCGAGTGTATGCTTGCATCGCCGCAGCTGCCCCCAGTCACTCAGTGTTGGCAGCCTTCTCTAACGACGCCAACCTTGTCGGCACTGGTGACGGACTTTCGCTTGCTACGTGCGTGGGTGGACCCGTCCGCTTTTGCCGCCGTTGAGTTATTAAGCGTCACAATTCGCAAATGACAGATATATTGTCAGCTTGGCTCTTCGTCCCCGTTCGGCGCCCTTCCTTATGGGCATTTGCTGCATGGTGTTGCAGCCTGCTCGTCCGGAATCAAGGTGCTTGGTGCCCTTGTGGGTTCGGCCACTTTCGCCCGGAAACTGTTGGACAAAACGGTCGAAAGATTTCACCAATTTGGCTCCCGGCTTATCTGTTTGGCCGATCATTTCCACTCCCACACTCCTACTTGTTTGCTGCAAGTTTGCGGCCGTCGTTTCGGCCACCACCTCCGCTCCACGCCTCGGGGCTTGTGTCGCTCTGAGGGGTATGGCGACACTATTACGTCCTTCCTTGATGATGCAGACGCGGCCGCGTTTTCAACGCTCGCCGGCATTTGGGGTGTTAGCCCCGACCTCTTGGCTACACCCTCCATGCGCAAGCAGCTGTCCCTCCCGGTCCAATTTGGGGGCCTCGGCATCGGCGTTAATGTGGTTATTATCGCAGATGCCTCCCACATCGGCGTTGCCGCCCTTGTGGTTTGCCAAGCTGTGACTTTCCTCCGTGCTCGACATGCCACCCTGAGCGACGCCGGCGCGTTCCTTTCCGACACGTCAGGGTTATCCAGCCCTCATATCCTCTACCTTGTTGGGGCGTCCTCGATTCACCAGGCTTTGGCCACCCCATCGTTCGAGCCTGATGCCGGCGCCAACGTGTCGGCGCCGATGTGGGTTGTCGAGCTTCGCGCTGCTCATGCTCATAGTGTGGAGACGCGGTGCTCGAGGATCTAGCGGGGCCGTTGGCCACTACCCTAAAGTCTCACGTTGCCCGGGCCGGTTGCTCGGCCGATCGATGGGGCTGAGCCGGCGTTTGCGATGCGCTCCGCGGCCGACCAAGCTATCCCGCATTACTCGGACTTCCCCTTGCCCTCCATGCGGAAAGTCCAGGAAACCCTAAGCCACCGCATTCACACGGTCCGCTTCGCAAAGCTTGCTGCGCGTATACCTACAAGCGGCCCAGACAGTAACCTCTTCCGGGGCCGCCTCTTACGCGCTGCGACAGCGTTCCTAGTGACTGATCCTCCAAGTGAGGGTCGCCTTGGTGAAGTCCGTGAGCGTTCTCTTGAGTACTACGATTCCATGTTCCGCGTTGCCGCTTGCCACCCATTTGGCCTTCCGGCGGCTCCTATCCCCTCCCTTGGCGAGCCTTGCCCTTGTGCTTTTTGCTCCTTCTCGGTACAAGGTACGCTGGCCCGTTTTGAGGAAGTTGGCGTGGATATTCACTCCAGCTTGGGCGGTCGCGTACGCTGATCCCGTGGCACGTTGCTCTGGGGGCGATTCCAATCACGCCGCACACGAGTGGGCGGCACATGGCCTTTCCGACGTTTGCCACGAAGTGCAGTCCGCCCTGGGCGTGGGTGTCCAGATCCTCACGAACACGTCGGTGCTTGTTTCTCTTCCGAAGGGCAGCGACGGCCGGCCGGCCGATGTTGGGCTTTTTGGGTATGGTGGTATCGGTGGAACACGGTTGCTGTCGATACCACCTACCATTGCCCCTATCCTCGGCGTGTCAAGCTCGGTTTCAACGACTGCATTGCGGGCTGCATAATCCAGAAGTATGCCGAGGGTGTCCGAAACGCCGCCGGCATGCTTCGCTTTGTTCCTTTTGCCGTTTCCGAGTTCGGCTCGCTGGCCCCGCACGCTGAGGCCTTCTTCGTGGAGCTCGCAAAAGCTAGTCACACACACACTGGCCAAAAAATCGGCAAGCTCTTGTCTGCGTGGCGCCGCCGTTTCTCCTTGCTCATCAACATGGCACATGCAGACAACGTTCTTGGCGGGGTTGCGTCGCGTCGTTTGTCGGCCTGTGTTGCTATGACCCGGTCATTGGCTGCAAGAGTCCTCGCCGCGGCTGACGGCCTACCCCGGGGCGGTGGTCTCTTTGATTCCTGGCAGCTTGGCGACTTCGTGGTTCCATTGGTTCTTCCTTGGTGCTTGGATCCCTGGCCTCCTGCTCGACCTTGGTTTCAGGCTTATGTCTCTCTTTTGCTGGCAACCTTTCATAGTTATTATTCGTTCTGTTTGTAGTGCGCATATGCTAAAGCCCCTGATGTAAAAAAGAACCGTTAGGAGGTAGCTTTTGATATATAGCTGCGCACTATCAAAAGCGCGGAGGATCCGTGGATGACACACTGCGAGAGTGTATTGTACAAATCCTTAATCCTTATATTAATCACTGTAATCCTTATATTTTATCCTTATATATCGTGAGAATATCTCCTCACATTCCATCCCCCAGAAAGGTAGGTGTAGCGGTTGGCACTGCTAGTTGGCCACCGTATGATATGACACTGTTAGTTGGTCATATCATATCGTATGTAATGCGTGACATCCGCAAACCGACCCACACCGGGATTCCGATCCGCGGACTCCGCGCTTTAATGTCAGGAGGTAGCTCTTGATAGCCACGCCCTATCAAAAGCGCGGAGGATCCGTGGATATTAACACACTGCGAGCGAGAGTGTATCGTATATATATCGTGAGAGTATCTCCTCACATTCTCCGCCCTATCCCTTTACCGGTATGTTGAGCGCCCAAATTCGACACCGGTGCGACCTATTCTAATGAGTACTTGAATCCGGAGCGGCCAAACATGAAACGCACCATGTCGACCCGCGTGGAATTTTGGGGATAATATCAGGTGCTGATATGTAGTGATTTAGTGACATGTACATGTAGTGACATGTAGTGATTTATTAACGAAATCGAAAGCGGGAGTAAAGTAAAGTAAAGTCCGCCCGGGACATCGGCCGAAGCCGGCCTAGCACTTGACCTCATCCGCCAAGCAACTGCACTCGTAGGTCTGGCATAGCCCGTAGACCATTGCCTCATTCGAACCCCCAAGGGCTAACGCATCAACCAGGTAAACCCGGGGCACGCCGGGCCGATATTGCCGAGCGAAATACATCGGCCAGGAATCGAACCTGGGTCCCTCGCATACGAGACAACCGCTCAACCGAGCGGACAAGGGATGTACCTTGAAAGCGGGGTTGTCTGTCTGCCTATCTGCGTTGCCTGACTTTCATCATTTTTGATGTCACCAATACTTTATTGGTACAGCAAATTAATTGTATAGCAAAGTAATTTCCCGTAGTTCATACCCGTACTGGTACCATTTCAGTAGGATGTACGAGTATACTATTTTTAATCCGTTAATACCTGTGCTCGTACGATGTCGGTCCGTCCAATATATAGCACGATTCGGATTTTTACCGTGACCCCAACCCCCTAGCACAACGGGTTGCGATATACCGTGCGGCGTGGGAACACCGCCATGGTACGTCACCCCCATTGCCCCCGCACAAAAAAGGAATTAATGTGGGCATATAGCATGGGAGGAACTAGTCAAGGCTCTTAGACGTTTAAAAAAAAGTCCATGGGCAGAATGGGATTACTGCGGAGGCTTTAAATGGCGATATGCGCCATGAATAGCCATCTTCGCAAAGCATTGCTGGCCTTAATTAACGGGATATGGACTAAGAACTATACCCCCAGTAATGGCGTAGCTCGGCCATAGTATCGGTGCCCAACAGGGCGACTCGGCCATTATGGACTATTATAGGGGTATTTCAATTATGGGTGCCGCTATGAAACTCCTTATGACCGTAATATTACCCAACGCTTGCAAGACGTCTGCCAAGCTAAAGGGATAATCCGCCGTTGGCAAGCGAGTTTATGCGGAGGGCCCCATGCAAGTCGCCAGCATGTTTGATATCGCGGCCCGTAGCCAAGCGTTAGGTCCACCCATGTACGCGGGATTTATTGACTTAAGGAAGGCATCTGACACCGTACCTCATGAGCTTTTATTCCTAAAACTACAAGCCATAGGAGTCACGGGTCATGTGCTTACCCTCATAAAAACTCTGTACATGGATAATATGGTACGGGTTAAGACAGGGGCGGCCCCGGAAACACTATCAGACCCCGTACCCATGCAGTGATGTGGCCTCCGATAGGAGTGCCCCGCTTCCGCCATCATATTTTACATTTATATTAACGATGTATTCGATGGGTTAGAACATCTAGGATGTGGTGCATCATGATGCACCGACACATTAGCGGCAAGGCAACCACTACTAATACGTGTGCCAGGTCAGATATACACGGACGACGCTATTGGTATCACATGCTCGTTTGATAACATGCATCATGCCATGTTCGCCCTGCACTTCTCGCAATGGGCGGAGAACGACTTCATGGGGTTTGGGATACTAAAGTGCGGGATGATGGCGTTAGGCCGACATTCCGACGAGACCGCGCTACGCAAACAAGCTGCCCAATTGCAGCTTGGGGGGGGGGGGGGGGGCAGTTGTAACTGAATATAGGTATTTGGGTACGGTTATTAACCGGATTTAGGCGGTATACATCACATAGTAGACGACCGGGTTAAGAAGGGTAAACGCGCAATTGAGGCGCTCGATTCGGTATTAGTCTGTGGACGGGACATAATTCCTATTGCTGTGCGTGTGTCTGTCTGTCTGACTGTAATAATTCCTATTACTGTTGTTGCTGACGACCGAGCGACTCGACGGCGTTACCAAACTTCAAGGCCCTCTGTTGGCGTACTCTGCCGAGGGCAGCGGGTTCAAATGGCCCTCGACGGGCGGCTACACGGCTGTTGATCTCGAGAGGTGGGTGGGTGTAGGGGGCCGCCTTGTGCCGGCCCATATGCGGACTCCAGCGGGCCCAGGTCAACTTATGTATACTATTTGGCACTCGGGGGACCTCCCCTGACGCCAGTTTTGCCCATAGTATTGGGCCCATACTTCTTGTTGTATATATACATTTTCGCCCGAGGCACTAGAGACGCTGCAAGGGTTTCACTCTTGCCAGTCGTGTCCTGGAGGCTTTAAAAATCGTGCGTCGCCCACCGGCCCCGCCCGTCTACCCGTACCAGTACCAATTGTCTTCCGTCCGAGGTGGAGGCCTTTGCGGAGGCGGTGGATGCCACCGTCCTCGCGGCGGTCGAGCGGGTGCTAGGGGTTTTCTTTGATCCCTCCGCGTACGGCACCGACACCAATCCGGTGGTCACCGATTTCCTGGCGGAGCTTTTGCACGACCCCGACCCCATGGCAGCGGAGGTGGCTACCTTGAGCGAGGATGCAGTAGCCAGAGCCCGCAGCATGCTTCACCTCCCCACTCGGTTGAAGGGAGCTGGCATCCGCCGCATGGCTACCGTTCGTGATGCCGCCTTTATCGGCTGCATGAATGCCATGCATCCTCCCAAGGTTCCTGACTAGGAACTCCGGCACCAACACCCCCACCCCTGGTTTCTTTGATCCACAGCTCGGGTCCGTACTTGGCCGAGGCAGCTTCAACGCAACTTCTTCCGCCCGCCGGTATGACCACTTCCTCAACGATACTCATGGGTCGGACAGCTACGCCGCGGAGATGCGAGAGGCGTGGGGCTACTGCTGCTACAGCTGGCCATCTCGGCGACGCAGATGCGCGCGTGATGGAGCGGGAAGTGGAGGCTGCGTCGGGCTCGCAAAAGGAACTGACGGCATTTCTAGATCATGCCAACAACTCTCGGCTTCAAAATGAGGTGTGCGCTCTCCCTGCCACATGTAGGGAACGGATCTTGTTCAACCCGATCGACGCGGCGTCAGGCATGTGGACAGTGGCCATCCCCACCGCGCGGACGGTTATGACTCCGCATGAGCCGCGGGAGGTCGCTGCCGGGTACTTCTTTCTGCCTAGCCCGTGATTGGCCCCGGTGGTTGGGAGCCAGATCATTCTGCCCTCGACGGATCACAACCCCGTCACTGTTGACCTATACGGCGACGCGCTCATAAATCTCCCGGCGCATGGAGACGCTCACTGTCGTGTACAACACGACGCTATCGCATATGCCTTCCGCGATCACTGTGTTCACGACCTAGGTATCGCGGTACGGCGGGAGGTGGATGACTTGTTCCAGCAGGCAGTGCCTCTAGGCAACACCGTACCCAGGGATGAACTCAAGGACCTAATGCCGGACGCAGAGCTCTCCCTTCCGGCGTTCAACGTCGAGACTGGGAGCGAAGATCCCGGGAGCTTGAAGTCCACGCTGCTGGACTTCAAGACTATGCGGTACGGGGTCAAATATACAGCAGTGCCCCGGGCCACAGCTGTGGATCGGTTTGAGCGCTCCCTGTTGGGCGACATACAACGGGGGTTGGCAGCGCGGGATGCGGCGTGGCACAACACGGAGCGCGGTTAGAAGGGTCCCCTTCGAGACATCCTGGACATGTCGGAGTACACGGGCATGGTCTTCGGCACGGTAGGTGAGGTGAGCAAGGGGGTGCGCCGCACAGTGCGCGGCATCGCATGCTTGGCTGCGGATCGGGGTGCCCTCTCATCGCGGGGCACTCGGTGCAACACCCGGGCTCACCAGGAGGCCTTGCAAGAGATTTCCTCAGGGTCCTGAGCTTGGTGGCTGCTCGAGAGCCTCGCTGCCTCATCACACCGCGCAGATTCGTCTGCCATCCCGTTGCTGAAGCTGCACAGCACGTCCGAGGATCACCCACTCACACACGTGCACGCGTGGCCCGGACTCTGAACTGTGTGCGCATCACTCATCCATCCCGCCTCATGCGGGATGCGGGCCGCTTTTAGGCGGCTTAATGTGTTGATTTTCTAGTACTACTTTTAGCAGTAGGTGGATTTGTTACTGCCTTTTTTGTAATTCACACGAGTAGTACCAGTAGCATTGGATTCGTTACCGTCCTTTTTGTAATCCACACCAGTACCGGTACTCATAGTCCTGTCATCGCAGGGGCGAGAAAAACTTGTAGCGCTAGTGGATATGACGGGAATGTGAATGGGTTGTCTTCTAAGGTGGAGGATGTTGGCGCGTTGCTGATCGAGCGATCTGTAGATGTTCTGCTCATTCAGGAGACCACGGTTAGGGCGACCGATATGCGAGTGCGTTTTAATGGGTACTCGGACTACTATTCGTTCGGGGACCGCGTTGCATCGGAATGTGGGTGTTGTGTGTTAGTCCGGTCGCCGTACCGGGCGCGGGCAGTCGGCGCGCCCCACCCATGTTGGACCTGTGTCCGGGTGGGGGGAGGTTGCAGCGACTCCGCGGCCACTATATTTATCTCGGCCTATTTGCCCACCGGCTCACAGGGGGAACCGTATCGGGACCGCCTGCGCGAAGAGTTGGCGCGGCTTCATACGAATTATCCGAGGGATATGATCGTGGTGGGGGGGGATTGGAACATGGATGAAAGGGAGTTGACGGCTCTACTCAGGCGTTGGCGGTGCCTTCTCGGCGGTAAGCCCATGTGGCCGCGGGATGCATCGGCGCGCGAACGGGGTACTTGCCGGAGGGGCAGCTGCCGCGTTCTCGACCACTTCATCGCATGGCCTCCCACCATAGGCCCTCCCCCCCCTCTCTCGCCCTCGGCATGGGTGGACTACTCTTGGGACACCTCCGATCACTTCCCTGTCCTGTCTTCTTTCCCCATGGGCGCCATCCGTGAGGATGCCTGTCCACCTCCCCTGCATGAACGCATGTCTGCAAGGTCCATTCCCAAACCGGCCCACGGTGACTCTCCCTCTGAATGGCCCAAGCCGTTCCACGATTTTGTCACCGCTAATCCGTTGGCGGTGCTCACCCCTCTAGATGACCCACCTGTAGACGGCGGGCCCTCGGGAGGGGGGGGATCCCTAGACACCGGCGCCGACCACTTTATCCAGGCAATATGGTCGGCGGCGCGTGGGGTAGGGGCTGTTACCAAGCCCAGGCGTCGTGGCCTAGGGCCGCCGCTCCAACGGTCTATCCTAGGTGCGATTAATCGTCGGCGCATGGCCTTTATGGCGTGCCGGGGGACTAGGGGCCCTCGGGATGCCGCTCTAGCGTCGGCACATTATGTTGTTGCACGGCATAGGGTCCGGACACTAGTACGTAATAACCGCCGCCGCCAGAGGGAGCGAGCCGTGCTAAAAGCGGTTCAGGATTTTAAGAAGGGTGGTGGGAGACGGGAGTTCTGGAAGTGGGCGCGCTCTCTCCGTAAGGGGCAGGGTTCATTCGAGGGCGCGAACGGCCAGCCAGTACGCGATCCGGTATCGGGGGTCCTTCATACCGAGCCGGGCGAAATCAATGCGTGCTGGGCGCGGCACTATCGGGAGCTGCTGCGTGACCCCCACCCCCTAGCACAACGGGTTGCGATATACCGTGCGGCGTGGGAACACCGACACGGTACATCCCCACCCATTGCCCCCGCACTAAACGGGATTAATGGGCATATAACATGGGAGGAACTAGTCAAGGCTCTTAGGCGTTTAAAAAATAATAAGGCCCAGGGGCAGGATGGGATCACTGCAGAGGCTTTAAAATTGGCGATATACGCCCCGAATAGCCATTTTGGCAAGGCATTGCTGGCCTTAATTAACGGGATATGGACTAAGAACTATATCCCCCAGCAGTGGCGTAGCTCGGCCATAGTATCGGTGCCCAAGAAAGGCGACGCGACCGTTATGGACAATTATAGGGGTATTTCGATTATGGGTGCCGCTATGAAACTCCTTATGACCGTAATATTACCCAACGCTTGCAAGACGTCTGCCAAGCTAAAGGGATAATCCGCCGTTGGCAAGCGGGTTTTATGCGGAATGAGGAGGGCCCCATGCAAGTCGCCAGCTTGTTCGATATCGCGGGTCGTCGCCAAGCGGCAGGTCTACCCACGTACGCGGGTTTTATTGACTTTAGGAAGGCATATGACACCGTACCTCATGATCCTAAAACTACAAGCCATAGGAGTTTCGGGTCAAATGCTTACCTTCATTAAAACTTTATACAGGGATAGTATGGTACGGGTCAAGACAGGGGTGGCCCCGGGAACACTATCAGACCCCATACCCATAGAGCGTGGCCTCCGACAGGGATGCCCCGCTTCCCCCATCCTATTTAACATATTTATTAACGATATATTCGATGGGGTAGAACATCTAGGATGTGATGTACCAGGGTGCACTGACACATTAGCGGCAAGGCAACCACTAATAAGGGTGCCATGTCAGTTATACGCGGACGACGCTGTTGGTATCACAGGCTCGTTCGATAACCTGCATGCCATGTTCGCCCACTTCTCGCAGTGGGCGGAGGATCATTTTATGGGGTTTGGGGTACTTAAGTGTTGGGTGATGGCGTTAGGCCGATATTCCGACGAGACCGCGTTACGCGAACAAGCTGCCCGATGGCAGCTTGGGGGGGAACGGGTACCGGTTGTAAATGAATATAGGTACTTGGGTACGGTCATTAAGTCGGATTTAGATATGCAACACATAGTAGACGACCGGGTTAAGAAGGGTAAGCGCGCTATTGAGGCGCTCGATTCGGTATTAGTCGGTGGACGGGACATAATTCCTATTAATGTGCGTTTGTCGGTTTTTAAAACCTGTGTACTGCCGGTTTTAACTTATGGGTGTGAAGTATGGGGCATGGATAGAACTAGCGGCGCAAATAAATTACAAACTGTACTCAATCAGTGCTTGCGTTGCCTCATTGGGGTAGGTAAAAACTCCCCTGGGGTAGCCACTGCACCGATGATGCGGGAATTGGATATTGCGCCCATAGAGGCTACGGCCGCTGCGGCACGGGCTCGGGCGTTCCTTAAAGCATCCGACTTGAATACATGTATAACCCATTTAGTAGATCAGCCAAGTCGGGCGCACTTTAACACGTGGACGTCGGGGACTGTGCGGTGGTTAGATCGACTAGCTAGGGCGAACGTAGGGCTAGCTGAGGGGGCGCACCTTCCACTTGAGTGGAGGTCACTAGCCGCGCGCGATGCCGCTAAACTAGTAAAGGCATCGGTGTGGGCGCGTTACGAATCGTCGGTATCGTTAGCACGCAATAACACCTGGGGTATATATGTCCAGGCGTCCTATGCGTCAAACCCGTTGCCACAGTACGGTGTGGGTGTCCCCGCGGGGGTTGTGGCCGGGTTGCACATTATGATACAATTACGCACCCGAGTATTTCCCACTGCCCGCCGATTGGCCCGGATTCATGCCATGCCCGAGCGGTTCCTTGAACACTGCCCTGCATGTGGCGGAGGTGAATCTGAGACTATCGAACATATGTTGGTGGAGTGCCCGCGGTGGGGGTATCACCGTCATAATTTTGGGTTGTTAGTTCCGGAGTTCATGGATTTTATTAGTAGTCAGGTTAGTGCGTCAACGCCTGAGGACTTAACTGCCTTTATTTTGCGCGGGGTCCCCCCCTCCCTTCACGGCGCCATGGATTTTACTGGGAATGGGAAATTTTTCCAGCTATGGCGTCGGGCCCTCCCTCACATTGCCTTTTTTGTTGCACATGTATCGCACTCCCGAAATGCTTTGCTCCGCGGGTTGGGGCTTGCCCCAACTCGCATTACTCGAATGGGCCGACGCCCAAACGGGTAGGGCGGACCTTTCGTGGTCAGTGCCGGGATTTTTATGGCAGTGTTTTAGACGGTGATCCAACAGTGTTGGAAATTCCGTCACTGGACTTCAATTAGTCTTGCGAAATGCTTCGGCAATTTGCTTGATGACTATAACGGAGCGTCGCCCACCCAGGGCTTTCCGTAACTGGATTGCTGCCTAAACGGCCGTCGTAGAGACGCTGCAAGGGTTTCACTGGTGCCAGTCCTGTCCCGGGGGCGGGAAAAAATGACGGGTCACTTGGTTTTTTTTGGGGGGCTACCCGTACCCGTCACCGAGACTCGTAGACGTCGTCGCGAGCGCGTGCGACAGACTGCTAGCGGTAGTAATACGGTATAGTCGCGACGACTGGCTGGTACTGCTTAATTAAAGGTTTTCTGCTAATGAACGTATAGGCTTTTTCCTTCCCCAGTACTTTCCGCGCATTCTCTTGACGCTCTCCCTGTAACCAAAAAGAGCACTGGCTGGTACCGGTGCCGTACCATCAGCACCCGCCCAGGCCCTGGCCCAGACAGGCGGAGCCCCAGCGGCCACTCCACCGTCCAGTACCCCGTGTTGATCGTAACCGCGGTCGCTCGCAACGCTGCAGTAGCCACTGCTCGTCAGCGTTCGTCAGTTTCCTGTGACACTGTACTCCCTCCGTGGCGCTACGCTCTGGGGGCGTGCCGCTTCTCCTCCTGTTACCTGCAAGTAGCAGCGCCGAGATCTGCCATTCACGCCTGCTTCCACCTCCTGCAGCTGCCGAGCAGGCACCGGATCGGCGCAAGGGCGCTATCACCGAGGCTGCGGAGCCGCTTTTCCCTGAACACGCACATTCCCCAGAAGAACGCATGGAGGTAGCTCTGGCTGCGGGTCTGCTCTCGCCTCGTCGGTGTCTCGCTAAGTGCAGCCGCAACTTATTCGTCTGCTATCTATACCGGTATCCTTGTTGACACACAGCAGCACCCTGAGGGACAACGGGGGTTCGAGTTCGCTGTTGGTGTGTGCGCGCGCGCGCGCTTCCCGATGCATCCCGAGCGGCTGCCAGACAATTTGTGTTCGGGATATGGCTTCCTTGGAGGATGGCTGTCTCAAGTGGCAGTGGTGGTATCACTTCCAATGAGCTGTAAACTGAGCATACAGGGAGAGAGAGAGCCGGGAGGGGAGGGGGAGTGAGGGCGCTGGCTGACATCGGCTGCGTGGCGCGGTCACCTCAGGATCCGCTCAGCGCCTTCGGGGAAGTGGAGAGCCCTTTCCCGGTGGCGGACGCCGATCAGCAGGGGGAGCCCACCGGCCCGCCACCCGCGTACGACTCGCTGGTGCTTAGCAACGATGAGGTATCCAAGCTTCTTCCCCATGTAGCCATCCTGCTCGCTGGACAATGGTGCCTGTGGAAGGGGGTAGTAGAGGTTTCCTCCTCCCCGGAATCTGACCCTCTGTGGCGCGTTCCATTGCATGCGTACTCAAGCCTGCGGCGACCAGCAGTGCGGGCCACCTTGAGCCAGCCAGAGAGTCTCTGCCGGTACGCACCACCCGCAGTTCCTGCCTGCATCCGCCAGTCTTGGATACGAGCTCGGAGCATCGATGCACATCCTGCATCGGCACTCACCCGTGTGACACCCCCCATCGGGATCGCGTTGCAGAAGCAGGATGGCCCCAAGGATTTTGACATCTTCGTCACGGATCCCGTGAAGCAGGGGGACGGTGTAGGGGTGAGTGGGAGCCGAGCTAGGCATGCATGTATCTACCTGGGCGCGCGCGCCCAACCCGGTTGCGGCACTACCGCGCATCGCAATTGTTCGCATGCTCACGATGTGCGGTACCCCCTGGCCAGGCATATGTGTCGTACAAGGTGTGGTCGAAGACCCGACTCTCCCAGTACAAGAACCCCGAGTCGGAGGTCATTCGGCGGTACAAGGACTTTGACTGGCTGTGCGGGCGCCTGCAAGAGCAGAATAGAGGTAACACCTGAGGCCATTGCGTCGCGCTCGTGCTGCGCTGCCGTCTCCCGGACCCACCCCGCAAGGCTGTGCTGCGCTCCCTTGCAGGAATCATCGTCCCTGCGGCCCCCGAGAAGAACGCGGTGGCCAAGATATCCGCCACCACCGACTTCATCGAGACTCGCCGCCGCGGTCTCCAGGTTTTCATCAACCGCGTGGTAAGTCGTGTTTGCTCAGCAGGCAGTGCGCCACCAACGACTGGAATCGTGGATGACCTGAGCTTGCAAATTGCCTCTGCAGGCAGAGCACCCTGTGCTGAAGTTCAGTCCCGACCTGCAGCTGTTTCTCGAGGTGCGCTAGCTACTCACTGCCTACTTGCCCATGCCTGTTTGTCCTGCCGCAATCGCGAGTGCCGGGCGGAGCGTTTGTGGTTCAGATGGCCAACGCAAAGCAATGCCTGGTGGTGTGCTGTCTGCTGTGCGCCGCAGGGAAGTGAGATTGAGTGGAGGACAGAGGTGGATCGCGTGACTAGCCAGCAGAAGAATGTTGGCAGCCGTCTGCATGACACCTTTAATTTCTTCAAGGTCGGACAGCCCGCTGTTGGCCTGGTTTACCGCTAGCTGACAGTGCACATGTATTGAACCATACGATTGCGCGTTCTGACCCCAGGGATTGGGGCATTCCATCCAGGAATTGCAGCACACAGCTAGCAATATGATGGCCGGCAAGTCTGACGAGGAGGAGGAGGACCCTGAATACCTGAAAGTGAAGGAGTACGTAACTCTGCTCGAAGGCCACTTGCTCGAAGCTCACAGGCAATCTGCGCGGCTGATCAAGAAGCAGGTACTGGATATACTCTGCCACAAACTCCGCTCCTGCATCTGTACGATCATTTTTGCTTCACCTCCCCAAATTCCCTAAGCCACTGCGCGCGGGCACACACACACACACACACACACACACACACACACACACACACACACACACACACACACACACACACACACACACACACACACACACACACACACACACACACATGCTACATACCGGTATACCTATAATGTGCCATCAACTACACGTGTACCGCCTGGCTTAGTTTCCCAACGTCTGCTGGGCTGATGCTCGCAGGGCAAGATGGCAGATGCGTTGTCGGGCTTTGGCGTTTCCTCTCAGGCCATGACCGGCATGGAGGATCCTGCTCTTGAGAAGTCCTTCCAGCTGCTTGGTCTCAAGGCGGAGGAGTTGGCCAAAATCACAACCGTGCGTTCCGACTGTCTGTCGTTGACATGCACAGGAGGCTGAGTAATGGTGCCACTGCTATTGCCACTGCGGTTGACATTGCAGCTGCAAACCGCCCTGCTTGTCCTCTCAGGATCAGAACCGGGATCTGGCAATCGCGTTTGAAGCTCCGCTGAAGGAGGCCTGCATGCTTGTCAAGTCTGTGAAAAATGTGATGGCCGGTGAGTGTCACCGTCACAGCTGCCTAGGAACTTCGGTGTTTTTGACCCCGCATGGCTGATGAAGTGGTTGAATGTATGCTGCGCCATGGTCAGTGTGTGGCATCAACTGAGCAACCTGTTCCCTTGGAAACAGATCGATCATCAGCCCTCTCCATGTACCAGCAATACAAGCAAGACGCATGGGCAAAGCGGAACAAAGTCACAAAGCTGAAAGGTAACGCGCAGATGCCCACATCAAACAACCCCCAGTCCTTGCCCCCCCCCCCCCCCCTCTCCCCCCCCCCCCCCCCCCCCCCATTCCAAAGTTGTGGTGCCGGGCCTGGTTGCAGATGGTAGATCAGCCCGGAATCTACTGCTCAAGCATGATATGGACCCTCACATTTGCACGTCCCACAGGAACACCTGGTGTGAAGGAGGAGAAGGTTGCTTCAGCTGAGCGGGAGCTGAATGAAGCCACCACAAATGCGGAGAAGGCAAAGGAGGTACTGCAGCATCCCACCGGGTGCTCAATGAACCGCAGCTCAGGGACGGGGGCTTTGTCCGCAATCTTGCTGTAGGGATTGGGCAGGTGAGAGGGTGTGCTCGCATGACGTTTTCCCAGCGGTCAAAATGGCCCTGAAGCAACCCGCCTTCCTGTTGTGCATTCGCAGCAATACGAAGTCATTGTCCGGCGCATGGGGTCCGAGTTGTCACGGTTCCAGAAGGAGCGCGCTGGCGACATTGCGCGCGTCCTGCGCGACTTCGCTGCTGCTCAAGCCAAGCTGTCCAGCGACACTGCCAAAGCCTGGCGGCAGCTGTTGCCCCAAATCTCGTCTCCCTCCGCTGAGTAGTGCGCTGCAGCGTATGACTGGATTGCGCACACTGCTGCCAGACATGTTGACATCCATGACTGGCCGTCATGCACTTGTAAATGCGGGGGGTAGCAGTGGAGAGGCAGAGAGACGCTAGAAATGGGAGATGTACCTGTATCTTGTCAAGGTAGACACAAACGACTCCGGGATTTCCGTGTATGCGGCCGCAGATGGCATGCTGATATGCTGTCTGTAGACAAGTACATGACGAAGAGCTGCACCCATATCTGGTGCATTTTGCGTGCAAGCTAGTCCAGCGTATCGATGGCTGTCTTTCATCAGTCGCACTTCACACCTGTTCGTATGGCGTGCACATCCTTGCCTGGCCCTGCCCATCCTCTCTTCTGGATGGCTCTGCCTAATTCTAAGTCAACCCATAGCTACAAGCAGTACAGGTAGGGATACGCATACATACTGACATACATGGAATCATCGAAACACTTGGTGCACAGCTATGCTGTACTTTTAGCCCTGCTGCCGATGCACAGCAATCCTATTTAAAATTCGAGCAATATTTTAGGTACCGGAAGACTGTGATGATATACTTTGGATTTGGTCGTTACCCTGTGGGTACCGCACAGGCGGGTGGGAAAACGAATACTAACCGAAACACTATAAACGCTGACCATCCTGGTACCTGTAGTACTGAAAGCGACGGCTCTGGTGGTGCCGACTGATGCTGAAGTGACACTTTCTCGGGAGGGCGCCCTCAGATGATGGGCCGTGGGCGTGACATGGCCGGATTTTTGAGTTCGGGCTTTGGGCTAGACGAATAGGTCTTATTATAGTCACGTTTATATTCGTCCAGTATTCGTTTCTTGTAGTCGTAAACCTGCGCCACCTTCAATATGATCGGAATTAAAAAAAAAACTGTGTGTACTACGACAGGCGGTAGCAGCAGTTATATTATAGGGGCAGAAGTCACTGTACGACCTCCTTGATGGTGGACAATGAATAGTTAATCATTTATCTATCAAATCATTTATTGCTAATCATCTATATTGGGATGGTCCCTGTGGTTAAAAAATGAAAAATAAGGCCGTCTATTATTATATCTGGCGGGATGAGCCATCCCACGACGACTGCTGAAGCCATGCACTGGCCACCATAGTGGAATGGGCAGCGTCACCTGCTGCAGGGGCACTGTGTAGCCGCCTACACGGAGTTTTTCTACCAAACTACCAGCCCTTTCCCAGTCCGCCACATACTCGTACCGCCCGGGTGCATCACAGCGTTATATCCTTGCACGGCTGGCCCGGACACGCCCACCCATAGGACTACGCCCCCCGCTCGCCCGAGCCGTGACCCCCGACACAGCGCAATCACGTGCCGTCTCTCACTGGCGCAAGCTACCGACAGTGAACGCAGAAACGGGTCGTAACCGGACTACTATCCTGACGGCAGCTCTGAAAGTGCAACCAGCGTGGCTTGGCAGCGCGCTCTCGCTACTATATCGCGTGGCTCAGCTTCGCTGCGGCGATGCGCCGATATGGTAGCCCATACAACTCACGGGGGGAAGCTCGCAGCAGCAGTGACGAGCAAAGGTTGAAGGACTGGATCGCTGGGCGAGGTGTGCAACCCTCTTCATCTAGCGGCGACAGCAGCTATGTGAGTGCTACGATCCCGCTCCCTCTGCTTCATAACACTGGCACAGCGTCAGACTGTACATATCCTACGTCCCCCCCCCCCCCCCCCCCCCCCTTGTCTTATTTCCGTCCCGCCGATTCCGCCCCACGTCATTAGCAAAAGCTCTACAAGGCACTTTGGGTCCTGCGCTGTGCGGCCATTAACCGGGACGTTGAATGCCCCTCAAAGCATTAATTTCAGCCTGCGTTGGTGGCGGCGCGGGCGCAGAGTAGCGACTGGGTGGGGCGACGCTACCTCCTCCTAGCTACCTGCCTGCTGCTTGCTGGCGCGTACCTGGTGTACAGCTCCGGCGGATCCAGCGGCCAGAGGGAGATGACGCAGGCGTACAATCAAGGTGCGCCACCCACCTCCTCGTCCCTTCTGCCACTGAATGGCGGCTGCGCCCCATCGAAGCGCGCCCTGCACGAGCCATTCGCGCATCACCGCGACCGACCGGGTGATCGCAAACGGCAGGGCTGACGCTGTGGGAGGCACGGGAGCGTCCCCGCTTCTTGCAGACACGATGGCTGATGAGGTAGGCGCCCCTCCTGCTTCCCCCATGACACTCCCGCAGCCTGCCAGTGCCGCGCATGCCACTGCCCGTCCACGTGGTGATACCATTCCGCCCTCTGCACGGGAACCCCGCAGATTCAACGGCACAGAGGTGGAGCTGACTCAGAACGTCACGGTGAGCCCCCGGCACCGCCTGCCCCTGCGGAAATCCCCCTCCGAGCGGCCATGCCTCTGGAAATGACGGAGCCACCGGTGTCGCGGATTCCCCAGGCGGCGCGCTCGAGCAGCCACGCCCTAGCACCGCACAGCAGTGTGGCATTCCAGCTGCAGGATTTCTACACGCACATACTCTCTGCGGGCGAGATGCAGACGCTCACAGAGGCGCAACCCGCTGACCTCACTGGCGGCAACGTCACGGGGTACGGCACATCCCGCATGTCGTGTTGCTTATGGCTGCGACGGCCCGGGAGCGTAGTTTGCTGCGTGAAGGAGTGCTGGGCTCGCGCACGCTGAATGCCGGCGGTGCGGCGCGGCAGGGATGTGCCCCAGCTGTCAGCCCGTGGCCGCGTCGGGTGGTCCGCTGCGGCTGTGGCTACCGCGGCAGCGGCAGCGCCCAGCCTGATAAACAACACCGTGGAGTTGGCGCTGATCGCGCGTAGCGCTGGCCCCGACGATGTCATTCCTCTGGGGGCACACCCTCTCGTCAGATCAGTGGTAGGCTGCCCGGGTGGCCACGCACGGAGCACTGGCGCTGTCCCCCCCCCCCCCCCCCCCCCCCTCAGCACTCCTTTTAGCCTGGTTTGCCAAAAGCATCCCACCTTCTCCATTTCAGCCGAGATGGAACTGCAACACAGTGGTGTCTCATGTCAGCTCAAGCAAGTTTGCTCTTTGTATCCGCCGTGTCACTGCTTTTGATGACTTTCTATCCGCTTCCTGCCCAGCGCTTGTTCGATGCCCTGGAGGCACCCCCCCCTCCCATCTCCCCCCCCCCCCCCCCCCTCTTCACACCCCATCGATGTGCGCCCCCGGTGCCCCTCCTGCTGCCGCGCGCAGCTGAGGCCCACCGCCAACTGGAAGACCTGCAAGCACCGGATGCACGGCATCGTCACGGCCAAGAAGGCGTGCCTGCTGGTGGACGTCCTGCACCGTATCTGCATACGGGTGAGTGGGCGGTACGGTACACCTTTGCCTGTGCCCGCCTTCACAGCGGCAGGCTGGGCAGACCGCGTCCCCGGGCGTCACAGACACCGTAACCACACTTGCGTCAGCTGGATCTTATTGTTTTGGACTCCCTCGCAGACAAATACAATAGAGTAAATCATGAATAAACCGGTGACGGAATCGGGGAGTCAGTGGTGCCACACAACTCAGTATTTTAGGGTATAGGGTTATGGTTTTAGGTCAAAAACCATGCTGCGAAACAAGTATAGGTCGTATTTTGGCGACTCCCAAACCCAATGAACTGTGCGGCATTATTGCCACTTTTCTCGTCGCAACAGTAAAGTTCGCCCCGGGTCATCGGCCGCAGCCGCCCCAGCACTTGACCTCGTGCGCTGACTGCAGTCGTAGGTATCGCATAGCCATAAGCCCATTGCCTCACTCGAACCCGCCCGAAGGGGTAATGTGTCAACCGGGTATAAACCCGGGACACGGGTCCGGGCGACATTGCCCGGAAATGACCAAGCCGGGAATCGATCCGGGGACCTCCTGAGTTGGAGACCACTGCTATACCAAGCGGACAGACAACGAGGCCTGTGCTCGCACGTTGCATTCTTTCGGCGGTACCAGTAGTGGCGCATTGAGCCCTTGGCGCCGCCTGGAGCCGCTGGTTATCGTTGCCGCGCCCATCCCCCGCCCCGGCCTTGCTGAGCTGTCAGTGTGCCTGGGCGTCCCCGATTCAAGGTGAAACGCGACCCGATTTCCGACAAGTGGATCCTCGCCGGCGACCTGGGAACGGCAGGCTGCGGACCCCACACCTCGAGGTACCCAGGGGCAGCCGCTGCCGGGTCCCTTGCACGCAGGTGCATGGCGCGCACGCATTTCGCTAGCGTCAGCTGGCACGGCTGCGAGTGCGCTGCGAGCAGAACCTCACGGCTGCGCCACGCTGATGCCGTCCGTTGCCACCCGCAGGACGGCTCTGCAGTACAAGTCGCTGCGCCCGCCGACCGCCCCGCAACCTGCGGCGGGGGTCGTGCCGAAGCAGCTGCTGGCCACCTCGCAGATCAATGTGCACAGCGACCTCGACCCGCTCTTCCTCGGGCCTGTCCTGATGCAGAAGCACGGCCAGCAGGTGCGCGGGCGGGGTGCCCTCATTGCAGCACCTAACAGCGCATATTGGCGATGGATGACCTGCATCCCCTGGCGCTTCCTTTGGGGAACCTCTCATGCATACCACCAAGCTCCCCGCTGGGCAGGGAGGACTGTACCAGCGCGTTGTGAGTGTGCTGCTCCCCTCCCCATCCGCAGTCCGTGGGACCTACGCTCGGCTACATCTGCCTGATCCTGGGCACGGTGCTATTGGTGCCGGGAATCTGCCTGATGTTGCCGTCCGACTCGTCGCTGGACGATACCGATGGCAACTAAATCGAGCCTAAAGTATGGTAGATACTCTGGATGTGTGCGAGCAAGGCTTTCTGTCCACATCAATGCGCGCGCCGTATTCAGCTGGACATAATACGACCGCCACAGAGGGCACCCCCCACACATGTAATGATTTTTGATTGCGACCTAGGTGACATTGTTTTAAAGTCTAGGCCATGCACCCCAGGCGCGGAGCCTCCGCCGGCCCAGAAGGTTAAGCAGAAGAAATCCTCACAGGAATGTCTGCTCATCCAACACCAAGCTGAATGCACTGCCCTATGCTTCAGAGTGGAGCACTACACGCCAACAGCGGTAGGGCAGCATTGGGGCTTACTCTGGCCAATACAAGCAACTGCGTGCGGTGAATTGCTGGCTGCCCAGACAGGCGGTACTGTGATAGGTGATGACAAAATTGGCGCTACTAATACACACAGCGCGGACACCTTGGGAAGACGAAGTGAACACAACACTACACGGCGCGCGATGGTTGGGAGCGCGCCAGGGTATCCTCCGGCGTGCTGGCCAACCGACCCGCAGGGAGCTGGGGGCTTGCTCAGATGTAGACATCATGCTCGCCCGCGTTGACCTTCTTCATCTTGCGGTTCATGAGCTTGACGGCCTGGTCGCTCATGAAGCCGCGCTCCGACTCGTCCTTGATCAGCTTCTGCCCGGCGGCCTTCTCCGCGGGGGTGCCGTAGTCGTTCAGGTACTCCTGCAGTGTGAGCAGGCTGTTGGGGTGGCAGAAGTTGTGGATGTTGCCGGCCTTGGCAATCTTCATGAAGTGCTCGCCGGTGCGCCCCTTGCGGTAGCAGGCCGTGCACCAGGAGGGCACGTAGCCCTGCTCCATCAGGTCCAGCACCACCTGGTTGACCGGGCGCTCGTCCAGCAAGCTGAACTGCCCTGCCATGTTGCCGAGGTTCTCGCGCGTCTCCGTGCTGTCCTGGCGGTGGTAGGCGCCGACGTCCGTGCGGCTGCCCGCGCTCATCTGGCTCATGCCCACCTTTAGCAGCTCCCGACGCATCTCGGGCGACTCGCGCGTGCTCAGGATCATGCCAGTGTAGGGCACCGCAATGCGCAGGATGGCCACCAGTTTCTGCAGCACAGCCAGCCAACACGGGGGAGCGTCCAGGTCAGCACAATGGAATCGACGTGAATACAGGACCAGCTGATTCGCACATTGTGCGGGTATACATGACCAATCCCGTGAATACAGGACCAATACAGGACCACATTGATGCAAAAAGCATCAGGGGAGGGCGCACCTTGAAGTTGGGGTCGTCCACCTCGTAGGGTGGGGCCACGGAGATGTCGCTGCCCTCCGCGGCGCGCATGCGCGGGACGCTGATGGTGTGTGGCCCGGCGCCGTACTCGGCCTCCAGGTGGTTGGCGTGCATGAGCATGGCCATGACCTCGTACTTGTAGTCGTACAGCCCAAACAGGGTGCCGATGCCCACGTCGTCCAGACCCGCTCGCATGGCGCGGTCGTGCGTCAGCAGGCGGTTATTGTACTTGGACTTGGGGCCGCTGATGTGCATCTCGGCGAACGTGGGGCGGTGGTAGGTCTCCTGGAAGAGGGTGTAGGTGCCCACCTGGGTTGTACCACCGAACAATCAGAGCGGAGCGTAATCCCGGCAACGCTTTGATGGTCTTAGGTGTCTGCTGCTCTTGGTCGCATACGGGGATGACCCGGTATATAACAATAATGCAGTTGACGCACATGGCAGAGCTGGGAGCTGCCACGCGGAATGTGTGCACGCGCACTTGCGGCCACGTATATCACACAGCAACCTCAGCCGTGGCGTTTCTGGTGAAACAGAGGTCGACGAGGGGGAGGGGAAGCGTAGGCTCACCACATTGGTGGCCTTGAGACGCTTCATGTCGGACAATGACAGTGACGGGATTTCCACGTTGCACCGGCGGATCTGTCCGCACGGCTCGGAGCGAGTCTCCGCGATGATCTTGAGGGCCTGGCGAGCGCAAGCAGCGGGCAGATGGACTCAGCCAAGGGGGTCGGAGCTGTGGGAGGGACGGTGCCCAGGGCTTTGGTCACGCTGAAGCGAATGTGCACGCGCGGCGGGGTGGAGGAGAGGGCAGTACGTTGAGGAACTGATCGAAGGTGTACTTGGGGTGCTCGCCGGTGAGGACGAGCAGCCTGCGGTGGCCCTGCTTCTCGAGGGCGACAACCTCCTCGCGCAGCTGCTGATCCGTCAAGATTGAGCGCTGCATTGGTGGAGGGCAGCGCAGCGTCAGCATTCAGGCTGCCTGTCTGATGCCATCGGATGAGGGGGAGTCATGTTTGCCAACATTGCTGTACGTATTGTCTACTGACCGGACCTCAAGGCATTGACTGGAAGCAGCGTGTTGTAGGCTGGTGGTAATGGTCCCATATTCTACTATTGACATGACTGACCACAACAGACGTAAAAAATGGTTGACATGCCATGTTCGTTCCTGGGGACAAGCAGCATGGCAGCAGAGGCACAATGCATGGTCCAACAGAAAGCATAATGGCCACCAAAGCGGCCGCGTACCGCAATATTTTTGTTGTCCGCCCGGAAGGCGCAGTAGGCGCAATTGTTGACGCAGTGGTTGGCGATGTAGAGCGGCGCAAAGAGCACGATGCGGTTGCCGTAGATGCGCTCCTTGATGTTGTACGCAGTCTCGTAGATCTGCTCCATCAGAGGGGAGTTGGCCACATCCACGTTGAGAAGCGTCGCGCACTCCTTGTATGTGAGGCCTTGAACGTACTCCGAGCCGCCGCCAGCTGGTGACATACAAGCAGGGAGATGACCAGCAGCCGCAATGAGGCTTCACACATCGCCTGTCATCTTGCATTATAAACGCATCACGATGATTTTGGGGTAAACAGTGGAAGAGTATATGAAGGTATACGGCGTTTACTCCACGAACATGGCGCTGCCGTGTATTTCAGTATAATGCGTCTCAAGCAGCGTGAGGACACTGCAGAGTTGAGTTATTCACGCTCTGTACTTTTTAGTTTTTACACCAGCACATCCAGCGATCTAACCACCTCGCCGTACGCTTGCAGCTGCGATCGAATTCAGAGAGAAAAATCGCAGCCGATGCACGATAATACTCACAGAGGAGGTTGCTGAGCGGCTAGGTGCTGGGTCGACCATACAATAAGCAGCGACTGCATTGAACCATACCAGCAGGCAGCAGTATCAGTGCACATAATCTATCACTACTATCTACCGGGTAGTGACATACGCGGGCAGCGTCGACTAATCCTTGTAGTCGCTACACAACAAAACTGACGCGAGTGCCGGCCCGTGATGGTTTATGATACTACTGCCCGCAGCAGCCACTTTGACGCACTGGCCTGATTCGTTGCAGTACCTGGGTTGTAGCCGGTAAGGAAGGAACGTTCGCGCGCGGCTTCGAGGATGGCGCCCACTGCTCGCGGGTCTTTCGCTGACGACTTGGTGGCCTCAAGCTCGCGCTCAATGACGTCGTGCTGGATGATGTCGTCCGCGCTTTTGTACGTCTGCCCTTTCTCGAGCTCCTTACTCCATAGCGCCATGCTGCGAGCGCCGCAGCCGCCCAGTACACGCAACGCGCCGACAGCAAGCGGCGCTGCGGCGGAGCGAAGGACCGTCGAAAGCGCCCCGGCGCACAGCGCCATCGCGACGAACAATTGCTAAAATCGAGGTTGGCGGCACTGCTCTACGCTAATCAACGAAGTGATGAGGGGGAAGAAGATTACCGCAGTTAAAGTCGACCCTCTGGGAAGAACGATTCGCGCAGGCCCGCTTGAAGCGCCACAGGTATTCAGCGGGATACGCCCACTACGCAGTTAAGCAGGGCAAACGTACTTTCTATGCTCTTCGTTGTAAACCTGTCGGTGTGATGTGTTGTCACGCCTGTGCACTGGTGTACGGCGAAGTGAAGAGACAAGGCAATCTGATCCTCGGTGGCTTCTCTCTATCGGGCGGTTTGTTTGGAACTTGTCGCCACTGTGAGGCGTGTCGTCTGAAACTCGAGTGACGCCCGTATGTAGCTCGACTGCTTGTTATATAAACGCGCGCGTCGCCCGCCGTATCTAATCACTTGCTGTGCGAGTACCAACGGCACGGAGTAGCAGTCGTCAATCGTGGGATAAAAACATATGGGCCGGGGCGCGCTCTTAGGGCATCTGCCGGTTAATCATCGTGTTAAATAAACGATGGTTTATATCCGCGACGATGCTTAAGTAATCTGTCCGCCAGGCTGGATCGTGACACACATATTTAATGTTTTAGTCGCTACATGAAACGATGATATATCATATCACGCTACGAGTGATGAGCGTCGTAGCACCCTATTGATGTAGCGACTACCTATCTGTTGGGCAGTTAGGCAACCTACCCCACGCACTCCGAGTGTAGGTGCTGGCCGTCGTAGTATAAGCGATTCGGTACATTCGCCGCGGGGATGATATTTCTCGACAGAATGGGACTCTCATCGGACTCCATCTGTCCATCAGTATCCCGCGTCTTTCACCTTTTTGCTCACATCAATGCTTAAACATATGCGCATATCCTACGTGGTCGTTCTAATGGAGGGACAAAATCCATATGGTGCCCGTAGTATGGTGCCCGTAGCAGGTATCGTGGCGGTGAGATACATCACAAAAGATCATCACAGCTAGCATTAATATTATATCAGTTCCAATCTATGTGGAAGGGGCGGTAGTACTACTGTTGTTAGCGAATACACCATCTGATGTTGCAGCACTGACTACGGACAGACCGAGCGATCAATCACAAAATACATGACGGAGTTGCGGTGTTTTATGCTGTAAGGATTTTAAATACACGTCACCTTTTTTTGGCTGTGCCGCTATGCGTCGTCGACATCGCGCAGTTGCGTCGCCTCAGAGCGATTGATTTTAGGCTACGCTACTCTTAACCCTTTCGCCGGATGTTCTGGCATACAGTAGCGCGCACGTCCAGATTCGTCGAAAGCTTCTGATGAATTTGGATTTTTTATGAAATAAGAAATATCTAGCCTTTTCGCTCGAGCTATAACGCATCATCATTATACTCACTGCTGGCGCCGATATGTCCCTAAAGCCCGCTACATTGTCCTACGTCATGGCTACGCGTGTGAGCCATGAAACTGTGCTGGCAGCATGACGAGGAAATGACGCGGCGGCGATTTAGTTTAAAAAAATAGCGACTAATTATTAACCGGCGCAGCAGGCGGAGGGGGGGTCGTACAGGTACCGGCGGTACTCGTATTTCGCATTCGAAGACACGTGTGGCGGTAGAAAATGTGGTACGGAACGCGGCGGATAACTAAACGTACGCGTAATATTCCCGTATTACACGCCGTACCCATAGCAATGCCGGATCGCGGCGCAGATCGCGGTACCAGTAGCGCCGGTACGAGTCGCACGCGCCAGGAGTGGTGTGATTTATGAAAAGGCCAGTAACTAATCCACCGCTAAAAGCAGTAGTAAAATATCCACACAGCAAGCCGCCTAAAAGCGGCCCGCATCCCGCACGAGTCCGGGCACGCGTGCATGAGCGTGCGATGGTGATCCACGGACGCTGTGCAGCTTCGGCAACGGAATGGCGGACGACCGACGAATCTGCGTCGTGTGATCAGGCAACGAGCACGCTCTCGAGCAGCCACCAAGCTCATGACCCCGAGGATATCTCTTGCGAGTTAAGCATCCTGGCGAGTTAAATAGGTGCGCATCGAGTGACCCGCGATGAGAGGGCACCTTGATCCGCGGCCCAGCATGCGGCATCGCGCACAATGCGGCGCACCCCCAAGCTCGCCTCGCACACTGTCCCAAAGGCCGTGTGTCCATGATGTCTCGAAGAGGGCCCTTCTGTCCCGGATCCATGCTGTGCCACGCCGCATCATCCCGCACCACCAACCCCCGTAGTATATGTCGCCCAACATATAGCGATAAACCAATCCATAGCCATGGCCCGGGGCACCGCAATGTACTTGACCCCGTACCGCATAGTCTTGAACTCTACCGCCGTGGGCTTCAAGCTCCGGGGATCATAGCTCCCGGTCACGATATTGAACGCCGGGAGGGAGAGCTTTGCGTCCGGCAATAGGCCCTTGACTTCATTGTTGGGTACGGTGTTGCCAAGATGCACTGCATGTTGGAAAAAGTCATCCACCTCTCGGCGTACAACGATACCTAGGTCGTGAACACATGGATCACGGAAAGCGTATGCGATAGCATCGTGTTGTACACACCAGTGAGCATCTCCAGGTTCCGGAAGGTAGATTCATGAGCGCGTCGCCATAGAGGTCGACAGTGACGGGGTTGTGCTCGTTCTGCCGAGGGCAAAATGATCTGGCTTCCAACCACCGGGGACAGCCGGCCATGCAAGGGCTAGGCAGAAAGAAGTACCCGGCAGCTACCTCCCGCAGCTCGTCTTGTGGAGTCATGACCGTCCGCGCGGTGGGGATGGCCACTGTCCACATACCCGACGCCGCGTGAATTTGGCCGAACAAAATCCGTTCCCTACATGTGACAGGGAAAGTGGCCACCTCATTATGAAGCCGAGAGTTGTTGGCATGGTATATAAATCTTGTCAGCTCCTTTTGTGAGCCCGACATAACCTCCCACTCCATCGATCGCGCGGGCATCCGCGGCGTTGAGATGGCCAGCAGTAGCCGCCTGAAGGCGGCCCCACGCCTTGCGCACCGCCGCGTCGTAGCTAGCCGACCCCACGTCGAGAATATTTCAGTAAGTACTAGTACCCAATAGTGGATGCGGGCCGCTTTTAGGCGGCTTACTTGTGTTGATTTTTTATTTCTACTTTTAGCAGTGGATTTTTTACTGCCCTTCTTGTAATCCAAACGAGTACCCAATAGCGAATAGTGGTACGAGCGGCACGCGCTCTTCAGTGCCGCCATCCCGCCAAGCAGGGGCCCCTCGTCGCAGTCATCGACACACCTGAAGTGCCGACATCACGGGCCGGATATCATTCATTGGACACTACCGTGGCGGTAGGGACAAATCATTAATGTTAAACTGCTGCTGTACCGGGAACTAAACTGTTAGGAATACTCATATTAAAAATGTGTATCTTTTTATACATGTATTTACATAAATGTTAATCCGGCATTAATTGTATTAAACTCCGCAATTCGTCGCCAAATCGCTACCAACACCCGTACTCGGCGGGATTGCAATAATGTCGCACGCCAGTATATATCCGGCTTCTGGCGATTTCCTGATATCGCCCTCTGCAGCCAGCTCATGTGAGTAATTACATCCGGCTTCCGCAAATGGGTACTGGTACCAGTGTAGAGATGTGTTGATTTTCTAGTAGTACTTTTAGCAGTAGGTGGATTTGTTACTGCCCTTTTTGTAATTCACACCAGTGTAGAGATACACGTACCGCAGCCTATTACTATCTACTGGCATAATAAATAATAATTAACACCGATGAATCGAGTAGATGACGTCGCGTCCAGTCACCCGGGCCGCCTACTAAGAATCCTTACTCCTTAGCGGCCTACTTTGTTGCCGCTGCTGACGGGCTGGCGCCGGTGTCACACTGTCACCTGTACGATCGGTCCATTGGCGAACGAAGATGCGACCGCCTGAACGATCCGCCTTCCATATATACGCAGATGAAAAGGTCGTACCCATCGCTATATAAAACGTTTGTCCGAAGCCTCCGCCACACCACGTCACCCACTTCCGTCGCCAATAACTTCACAGCAAAGGGCAACTGCGAAAAAAAAAACTGTCTTTGCAGCAACGACGGGGATCCATACAGCGCTGAAACCCCCACTGGCTTAAGTGGGGACATCGTTCGCTGTACAGTGACTGATCAGACGGCGCTCTGAGAAGATCAGTGGGCTCCGATACTCCAACAAGCCGAGAATCCTGCTGGCTGCATCATCACGGCCCGTGACGGCATCTCCATTTAACGTGCAGCGAAACAGCCAGCTGCTGTCTGTTAGGACTGCTAATACCAGGACGAGAAGGTGCAGGGCATGGAAGCGCTCATCACTCGTGTCGGCAGCAGCCTACTGACTTCACTGCTACGCCCGGCGCTGGTGGCGGCAAGCGCCCGGCTTGCGGGGCCCGCGCTTCGCTCGGCCGCTAGCCTCCGCAGCCACTCCACCGATGGCGAGATGCCCACCTTTGACGCGGCGCATACGCGCCGCGTGAATCAGATGTTAGCCGCGAAAGACACTCTCATCCCGGAAGAGGCAGCCGCCGTGCTCACCTCGCACTGGGGGGCGCCGGTTTTGCCGGGGCAGGTGCTATCGGACCTGACGGCGTCGCAGCTGGCCGCTACCCTGGAAACCGCCCATCCCGTCGGGACCGGAAACATAAACGTCGACGACGGCCATCTATTGCGCTCTGCCCTGTATATGCATGCCGAGAGCGTGTCCACCCGATTTTTCGGGGATAAAGTGTTCCAGCGAGGTAAGGCATATCGCGGCAATAAGCCCGTGACGCTGATCCTGTGCACTCAGCGGGTATTGTTGCTACTGCTGTCAGCACGTCAAGTCATACCCCCTCTTCCCCCGAGCTACCCCGTGCAGTTTCCCTGCTGAGTCGATACATGCTTCTGCCCGTCGCCTAGTCGACATACCACCGACGCACAAAATGTCGTTGTCTATAGAGATCCTTACTTAGTGCTCCTTGTATCAATATCAATGTATAGACGACTCCCTGCTTCGCTTCAGCGCAATTTACTCGACAGTGGCGGCCTACTATCGTCGCCGTCTCGCCCACGTTCACGGGTAGCACGAGTCGCTGTGCCCCGCAATCGCTTGCGTAACATGCTCAATTTATCGCTTGTATCTGCAACCCGACACTCAGGCATTGTCGAGTTTTCCAACGTCTGCCAAAATGATTGCGGCTACTGTGGCATCCGCAAGTACCAACCCGGGATTAAAAGGTATGGGGCTGCCATCATGCATTATGCATATCAAAGCCACAGATCACCGTGGCCTCAGCCTCCAGCCAATCTGCACTCTCGGACCGGAATCATTTAATTTATTATAACAATTGGTGGTGCAAAGGTATATGATGAGCGAGGACGAAATTCTGAAGGTGGCGCACTCGGCCTTTGCCCACAAGATGGGCACCATCATGCTGCAGTCGGGCGAGCTCCGAACACCACAGCGCCTGAGGTTTGTCAATCGGGTTGTGCGGCGCATTCGAGAGGAAACCATCGCTTCGGAGCTGTCTGCCACCGGCAGATTGCCAGGCGTTCCGCCGGTGCGGCCTTATTACTGTACCCACTTAGTGTTACATCGTCTTATGCGCTCTTCCATGATTTGACGACACACATAATGGAGGCCAATACCCTATATCCCACCTAGAGTATGCGAAATGGGTGACACCTTAGACATCACAATTGCACTCATTCACATATCTTACTACATGCAATCCGGATGATGCAGACCGGCAATGGCCACAGCCTCCAGTAATTCCATCACGCCACACCAGTTGGAAGCTTCTGCACTCAGTCTCAAGTTTACACCGCTTATAGTCATTACTTTAGGCAATGCTGTGAAGATAGGAGCACCATCATACTTAATGGGCTTGCACCGATGTGTCTGTGCAATTTCCCCATTCTATAGAGCCAGATGTGCAAGGTTGTGCCAGTGGAGACGGCAGATGTGGGCCTCTGCGTTGCGCTCTCCATCGGCGAGCTCTCGCTGCCGAGGCTGCAGGAGCTGCGCGAGTCGGGCGCTGCGCGCTACCTCCTCCGCATCGAGTCCTCCAACCCGGACCTCTTCACCCGCATCCACCCGCCCGCGCAGACCTTCGAGCAGCGGCTGCGCTGCCTGCAAGACATCAAGGCCGCCGGGCTGCAGCTGGGAACAGGCACCCCCCCCCCCCCCCCCCCCCCCCTCCCCCCAGCCCGGCCCAGGATGGCACTCTTCCCAAGAGTCCTCTCAGCAAGTTGTAACTATGCGCTCAGTTTGATTTGGCTTGGCAGCACTCATGGCGTTGTCATGCCTTTCCCTCACAGGTGTCATGATTGGCCTCCCGGGGCAAACCATGTCCGATCTCGCAAGCGACCTCTGCTTCTTCCGAGAAATTGGCGCCGACATGATAGGTACGCACGCCGCAATTGAATGACCGGCTCCAGCTTCCGGCGCTGGAGGCCTGGCAGTGCCAGACAATGTACCACACGTGCCACGTGCTGGGCAGGTGCAAGCGAGCGATTCCAGCTGGGCACTGATTCCTTGTGGTTTGTGGCTGATACGGCTGCAAAGGCATGGGGCCATACATCCCAGAGCCCAACACCTGGGTGGCGGACGACTTCCACCGGAGGCACCCGGATCTTCCCGCGCTGCAGCCGTACCTGGAGGAGATGATGGAGCTCACGACCACCATGAATGCGCTGGCTCGCATCACCATGGGCAACATCAACATCGCCGCCACCACAGCCCTGCAGGTCAGTCCCCCCCCCCCCCCTCTCCCCCTTTCCTCTGGTGCTGGTATTGCTGCACTGTTTGCCTTTGGAGGTCGGACCACGTACTCATGGCTCAGAGGCGTTAAGGGTAGGCGCTTGCGTCCGCCTGGGACACATGCCATCGTGGAACAAGCCTGGGTGTGCGCGCCTGTTGATGTTTCCCGCCCTCCTGCAGGCCATCAACCCGCTGGGCCGCGAGCTGGCGCTGGCGCGGGGCGCCAACGTGGTGATGCCCATCATGACGCCCACGGAGGAGCGAGCCAACTATCAGCTCTACCCCGGCAAGCCCTGCGTGAGCCACACCGCCGACGGCTGCGCCTCGTGCCTCAAGATGCGCATCGCGTCCGTAGGGAAGACCCTGCAGACGGACGGCGCCTGGGCGGACCCGCCGCACTACCGGAACCCGGTGGCGCACAGTGAGCTCCCCCCCCCGCCTCCTTTTTGCTCTGATGTCCACACTTTGCTGGTGCTGGCTCCGGGGCCCGTCGACGATTGGCACGCACACGAGAGCGAGAGAGAGAGAGAGAGAGAGAGAGAGAGAGAGAGAGAGAGAGAGAGAGAGAGAGAGGGGGCTTGTCAGGGTGGCATCCATCGGCCATTGTCACGGCGTTATGCCAGGAGAAGGAGTTGCCATTATTGACCTGGTATTGTCTGCGCAAATGGACATTAGTGCCACCGCTATGAATACTCTGACTCATCCGCTCTGAGCCCGCGGGGAAGTGCTCGGCTATCCTGATTACCGGCGAGCGCCATTGTTGCCGCTCCCCTTTGAATTGCCCATGTCTTCTGTGGCACTGAGGTTGCGTGTTGAGTAGCGCATTGACGCATCGCGCTGTACATTCGAGTAGGAACACAACCGCTGCCGTCCGGGGATTTCGTGTATATTTCGAGCACTGAACGCACATGCGCGGCGCCTGTGTATCCCTCTGCGCCGTGTCGGAGTATATTCATTCCACGCTTGGCCCTGGGCCGTGTCCTCGCAACGCACATGAATAAGAGCACTAGGCTGAGGGCCGTCCGGTGCGGTGCGCCGCCAGGTTTTGCGGCGGCCCCCCTGGCAGGCCGGACGCCCGCCACCGGGGGAGAGCAGCGGCGCAGCGCCCACCGTGCCGCCGCGGCCTCAGCACTGCCGGAGGCCGGGCCGCCCCCGGCGGGGCCCTCCAAGGGCTCGGACGTGCCGCGCACCAACATCGGCGTCTTTGGCTGCATGAACGCCGGCAAGTCCACCCTCGTCAACGCGTTGACCCGCCAGGAGACCAGCATCGTGGACTCCACGCCGGGCACAACCGCGGACACCAAGGTATGCTAGCTCCACCGCACTCCTGGCACCGGCGTGATCTAGGGTTTTGGAAACGTAGGGTTGCACTGCATCCAGTAGCAGCACCGCAATATTATTGGACCATGTGTCCACGTACACTTTCCACAAAAATTCGGCATCGCGTCCGCGCCTTGCGCTCGCAAAGTAGCTGCCCATGAGGCGTCTAGGGATTGATTCGACCTCGAGATTAAGTTTCCAGGGTTTCAGCAGCATCGTAGCCATAAACGTCAGCCCTAGTATCACCCACACCCCGTGTGAATACCATGTACGCAGCTTGCGGGGCACAGCTGGAGACCGGTGTCTGAACAAGCCTCTCTTGGTACACACTGCAACGAGCACGAGTCACTGTGGCGAGCTTTTGACAGACTCTAACGAATTCGAAATCAGTCGGGAACTAGTTGACCGTGCCGGTATGGCACGAGAGAAGGATGGACCAAAAACTCTCGGTACACACTGAGGCTAAATACAGTTGTGCACCGAGTCAAAGTAGTGCCGCCTTGAAAGGCGGGCGCAGCGGTGAAAACCACGCTTTTCCCGGCATGCAGCGTCACGCTGTTTGAGATCGACCAATGCATGAAATCAAAAGGAGTTGTCAGCGTCTCGCAAGGGCCCCGCGGCGCGCGCTGCGCCCTCCCAGAGACGAGGTGACTGCCGCCGGAGTGAGCGGGGCGCCCGCTGTCGTGCAGATTGCGCTCATGGAGCTGCACGAAATCGGGCCCGTGAAGATCTTTGACACCGCGGGCATCAACGAAGCCGGGGAGCTTGGCTCCAAGAAGGTCAGGCCCCACGCCTCCCGTGACCCACGCCACCGCGGCCGCCCGCTGTGCCATGCTCGAAACGGGGCACTCGGCGCACCTTTCCCTGGCTGGACATGGGGCTGCTTGCGCCGGCCTGCCCCCGCAACGATGCGGAACGGAGGTGCTACTCCATGGATGCTGCGACATTATTGAGACGGCTGTCTGACGGGTTGTAGGGTTTAGGCTTCTCGGTTATTGTGGGGTGACTTAACAATCGCCTAGTCGATTGGTAACTCGCTTGGTAACTCACTCGCCCTGGTAACTCCTAGGGCGCCGTGCTTATGCAACACGTCTGCAGCGGCAGGCGGCATCGGGCTGCTGGCATCATGAGCGCGATACTCATCTCATCTGGCAAATCAATGAGGGGGGGGGGGGGGGGGTTGAGCTGACCTACGCATAGGCCCTGCCATCTGATGCGCGGCCCCTCCTCTGCCTCTGGCATGGCGACAGGCGCGCAAGACGCTGGCGGCGTTGAAGGAGACGGACGTGAGCGTGGTCGTGGTGGACGCCGCCGCGGTCGCGGCTGCGGGCGAGGGGTCGCTCGCCTGGGAGTCCGACCTGGTGGCCATGGCGCGCAAGTACGGCAGCATGCCGCTCCTGGTCGTCAACGCGCGCGGCGGGCGGGGCAGCGAGGCGCTGGCGGCGGCCGCGAAGGCCGCTGTCTCGCCCACCGAGGACATCATTGCGCTTCAGGCGGACCTGGCCACTGAGGCCGGCTGCAGCGCGGTGGGTACCCCCCCCCCCCCCCCCCCCAGCTTTTCCTGTCTGCCTGGTGGCGGTTGCCTGCCTGCCCGTGCGTCTTGTGCGGAAGAGGTGACATTACAGGCATAACCACGTAAGCATTCCTCCTGCGTTGTGTCGATTACGGTTGTCACGTACTAAATTAGTCATACCTACGAGTAGCTGTTGTATTCCCACAGAACTATAACATCCGGTGGCACATCCGCACAAATGCCTTTTATGACGCGGGCTCCTGTGGCCTCCCGCATTCATCAAACGTGTTGATGCTCACGCTGGATCCCACCCAATGGCTGGATTGTCCGTTATCCAAAATAAGTAAGCCTTCCGCCACATTGTGGTTATAATCGCACGGTGCGCAACGGCACATTGTGACTATCAGCCCATTGTCTCTCATGATATGCGCGAGATTATGTGTACGCAAACCTGACAAGGTGTGTCCATGCTTCACAATGGGGGCCTCTCTTATACGCGCGCCTCCTGCCACGCGCCTGCATGCTCCACGGATGGGGGCGGTCCTTTCTGGGTAAGGGACGGGAGCGTGGCGCAGTGGGGGAGGGCGGCTTGCGATTCGTGGGGGAGCTCAGATGGCGGCCGGTGGCCGATCCGGGTGGCGCAGATCACGGGCTTCCTGCAGGAGGAGATCCTCAAGGCGAAGCGCGGCGCCGCGGGCGTGCCCAGCCTCCCGCCGCAGTTCCTGTCGGACCGGGCCATGGTGTTCCTCAACATCCCCATGGACGCGGAGACGCCGAGTATGCGGCTGCTGCGCCCCCAGGCAAGGCCCCGGCCCACCGGAGCCGGACCCCCAACGCCGTACCCCTCCATGCCCTGTCTGGGTCGTGGCAGCTGCGGTGCGGGAAGGGTAGCCAGCCGGCCGGCAGTGCGCCGGTAGTCACCGCTGCGGGCCGCTCAGGGTCATGCTACCAATCCGGTTCCTGCGGAGCAGCAGTGTTGCCCCCATCAGCCCACCTGTCTTACCTGTGCGAACGCCAAAGAGGATATATCACGACACTGCGGACCTGAGGACCTGCCCGACCTGTCAGGGGTCCAATCTGGACGAAACGGCAGACAATGCCGTAGGGGATGTTTCTATATGGGGACAGCGTGCAACCTCAAATTATCACCCGTTTTCGGGGGTCTTGCAGGCGGATGGATTTGTTAATGTATTCGGGTAGGAACAAATCAATGCGTTTTCCCTCCATAGTTTTGCCTTTTTAGTTAGAACTATGGCTTCCGAAATCACAGCGGCACCCCGTGTAGTCCTTGACGAGCCCCACGACCTATATTTATAGGCGCGGCGTTGGTGTGGGGTTTAACATGGGCCTTACTAACTATAGCATATTATTCGCGGATGCAAGGGTGAAAATTAGAAATATGAATATGAAACTAAGCGGCGCTTCGCGCCGGGGATTTGTGGAGGTGCCCCTACCTCTTGGGTTGAGCGTGGTGCGGCCGTGCGGGATACGGGCCGCTTTTAGCCGGCTTGAACAGTAGTGTTGATCCTGTAATACTGTTGTTTCCGGGTAATAATGCTTTTAGCGTTAGATAGATTTGTCAGTAATTTATTTTTCAAAAGAGACGTATTAATTTATTTTGTAAAACAGATTAAATCTGCAAGCCGCGTAAAAGCGGGCCGCTGACTACTGGTGTGCATTACAAAAAGGCCGGTACCCAACCCACCGCTAAAAGTTGTACTACCCAAAAAAAAAAAACAGCACTGCAAGATCAGCAATACAGTACAAGCCGCCTACAGGCGGCCCGCATCCCGCACGAGGCCGCGCAGGTCGGGCCGGTCGTCAGGTCTACGGGGCGGGCACGCCGCGAATCGCCACGCCCGCCGCCTGTACCGGCACCGGACGCCGGACGCCGCCGCTCGACCGTCGCCCGTCCGTCGACGGACGCCGGGCCCCGGGTCGGCGGACTGCCCCCGCACCGCGGCGACCCCTTTTTACAGCACCATACTTGGACTACCGTGTAGGTAAGGAATAGTCGCTGAATAGCCTCGAATGCTGATTCAGCAATAAAAACGCGCTGCGGTACCGCGTTATTTTGGCGTTTTAGACGAATACATGACGTGCCTGAGCTAGAATACACGCGCATCCATTCAGAATCTTGCCGTCTTCGGAGGTGTGCCTAGAAATCAAACGAGCACAGATCGAACGTATGACGGTTCATACGCGAAGACGCAGCACAGGAGGACGGACGGACGGAGGACGGACGCCTAAAAATCCGTGATAAAACCGTATTGTTACCGGTATCGATTCTCGCGTATTCCAGGCGATTTCGGACGCGGCTCTCCTTTTCCTCCGCTCAACCCAACAAGAGAGGTAGGGGAATTTCTTCATAATTTATGCCTTTTCTTGAAAGAAATCTGACAGATACATCTTAGTCGTATTGCGAATCGATTTCGGACAGCCCTTCGGACAGCCCAGAGTACTGCCCATTTATTCAGGTGCAAACATTTATTCAGGTGCAAACATTCACGCGCATGTTTTGAAAATATACAGCAATACATACAGGAATGGGGACCGGTGTGCGACGAAGCCGACGATGAGATAACGTAAACGATTACTACGCGTTCTTAGTTAGTAGTTTAGTACCACTAGTGGTAGGTACGATGGCGAGGTATACCGGATTATTTGCAATTTTATGTCGCATATATCGTATCTCATTGCGATCGGACATTCTGATCCTGGCACAAGTACGCGAGAACTGTAAGGATTAGTCTCCACCCGTTCCAGTAATAAATACTCAGCCGTAATCAACTAATCATCAGCAGCAGGTGATACAATCCTTGCCGGCACTAGCGACTGCCCTTAGAACGATGTGAATTATATCACCATCGCATAATGCTCAGTTCGTTATGACAGAGCTTAAGCAACTGTATTATTATGTATCCAGTACCAGCAGTACCAACAGCGAGTAGCGAGTACCAGTACCAGCAGCGAGCGTTCGCATTGCCAGCGCTTTGAAGTACCAGAGTTTTTTCCATTACCAGCAGCGAGTAGCGAGTACCAGTACTCATAGCCTCCCAACCGTGAGATCGTAATCGGGCGGCTGTGTAATTAAGGACCGTGGGCGGGCGGGTGGGTGGGTGGATTATAGCACTGAGTAGTAATGCCAGTAGATAAGCGCTTTAGTCACGCACCTATGGGCCCGATCCGCTTCACTATGCGGGTACCCGTACGGCAATAAAGCTCACCGCCGAAAAATCGACGCTTCGCTGGATAATAGCAGGAGAATTATAGTGGTCTCTCTTTAGATAGTCTCTCTGCTCTATAAAAGTCTTACGTCTCTCTTTTACTGGCAACGTTTCATACTTGCTTTTAGTTCGGTTTGTAGTGCGCATATGTTGAAGCACTGATGTAAGAAACAAATTATAATACTCTGGAGGTATTATCATTGGAAAACGCTAGGAGGGTGGCAAAACATGGCCAGGGCAGGCACTACCACCATTCCAAGCTTCTGCCACCTACACGCGCTACTATATAGCAGGGTTGGCCGACCTGCGATGCACACAGGTGTATAGCGCCCCGGCCGCGTAAAAAACGGGGAAACATAGGCCGCCATTGCCCCGTCTGATGTCAGCTGGCTGACTTTGCCTGCTCGTTTCTTGCTGGCGCGCTCGTGCGGCGCAGGCGCTGGTGCAGGAGGAGGCCATCCGCCACTTTGCGACCACCGTGGCATACCGCATGAACCTCAACATGGCGCGCAGCGCCGACCCCGCCGAGGTGGCCGCCGAGCGGCGCCGCTTCATGCGCGCTCTGCGCCCCGTGCTCGAGCACGACGGCCCCAAGATCATCGTCACAGACTCCCAGGTGGGCGCGCCAGCGGAATATGGAGAGGGGCCGTCGGCGTACGGTTCGCTTTGCCGTCCGGCATCACGGTGCCTCTCCCTGTGCCTGTACGGACGAGCCCATTTATATTACTGAGCGTCGTGGGCGTGTGTGAGTCCTCGGCGCACTGCTGGTGTTGTACCGCCGCAGCCCATCAAATTTCATAAAACAAATCAATAGGCAAACATCGGCTCACAATGAAGCTCTAGAGCCGCTATCATCTTTCATGATGCCATTTTTATTTTTCCATCCGGTTTTCGAGAGTCTCCCGGATTTCATCGCCAGATGTACTGCATAACATACTGACTTGTGGGTTGTTTGTGTACTTTCAAACATATTACGATGGTGTTTGGGTACTATCAATCATATTAGGATGGGAGGGGCTCCTTCCGGGGCCGATCATACCTGGAAACCCGCCCCCTCTTCCTTCCGCACTACCTACCGTGACAACACCCACTTCACCGGGCCAGCAGATGATGTTTTTTTAATTATTTTCGCCGGACGCAGTTTCGTTATGCTCGTACGGGTAGTGGTAAAACTGAGTGGATGCTGCCCAGCGCGACATATGTAACGATTCGACCGGGTTTCTGCGGTCGGGCTAGCGCGTACAGGTTGGCGCCCCCGACCGCGTGCGCGCGTAAACCCCCGCATGACTTATCGCGCGTAGTGTACAGGTACTGCACCGCCACCGATGCAAAATTCGTACATGTACTGCAACATAGTCGCGTTGCCCACCAGAGGCCACGCCGTGCGCCCTATAATTACCGGACCCTGTGCGGGGTGGACAAGGCGGGCCTTCCCTGCCGCGGCGTAAGGACAGCTTGTCAAGGCAAAAACTTGATTTAGGTGTAACAAATTTCAAATTTCAAACGATTCGTCGTTGAAAGGCCGCATGGTCGCAGTTGCAGACGCCGCAAAGGTTTTGCCAGTGGTCCGCCAGTTTATTGGTGCCGCCAGGCCGGAATAATCTTTAGTATATGCGTTACTTTTATGAAAAGCGTTGGAGAAACGATGAATTGCCGGCCGACAACAGTACACGGGGCAAGGCAGTACATGCAGTTTGCAGTACAAGTACATTGCATCGACTGCGACAGACTGCACAAAGTACTAGTCTCGCTATTTCGCGACACGGAGAGCGCGAGATTCGTCCCAGAATAGGCGCCGCGCTTTGCGGCTGAGCCCCAACTCATGGCCGACCCGGTGCGGCATCATCCCGGCGGCGCCCGCCAGGCGGTGGACATCCTGCACCCGTGGACGCTGTCCCCCGACGGCGCCCCGCTGGTGCCCTTCACAACTTTCAGCATTGCGATGGTCAACCGGATGAGCGGCGGGCAGCTGCAGACGTTTGTGGACGGCGTGGCAGCGCTGGAGACGCTGAAGGAGGTATGCACGCCTTGGGGACGGACGCTTTGGAGCCCGCTGCTTGAGCTCCCGGATTGATAGGCAATATTGCCTATCAATCCGCTATGAGATGAGATCAATCCGCTATGAGATGCCGCGGCGCCGTTATTCTTATTTATATGCGATGATGGCGCCGGGTGCACACTTCGCAACATATCTAGAGCGAAAAGATAGAGAGTAACCTTTGTGACACGTAGCTGCGGGCACTTCACCCTCGGGCGCAACACACGGTAGCCCGTGGATGAAGTCCATGGGACTCCGGGCCCACCTGGCGGACTCGTGATAGTTACGGGCGCCGACATGTCGTCGCTTACCCGCGAGGCCCGCCCTTTCTCACGTTCGAGAAGGGCTTCGCTGTTTACCCAACTAGGAGGGCGTGATGCCCTCCAACCACCTTTAATCAGCTCCATGTCAGGTCTCCCTCCCTCCCTCCCTCCCTCTCTCGCAAGACATACCTGGGACTCCTGGTGTCATCGCCATCAGCAGCGGCGGCTTGGGAAAGCGCCACATTTACTATCTCCATCTTGTAAGGTTACAACATCTGATATATTCACCTCACATCAACATAGTCCATATTCGGGTAGTTATTTTCCCATCAAATCCGAAATATTCTCACTACTGACATTTCATTGCGCTTTATTCTTAGATTACAATTCATTATGACTATTCAGTCAGGTGCATTTCCGCCTTCCCATACAATATTTATTGCAACAACGCTTCTCCTTTTGCTGTGCCGCGGCGCGTGATGCCTTCTCATTTTTAGGGTTTTAGGGTTTTAGCTGTGTACGAAGTGCGCAAGTGATGGCGATGTCCGCCCTTCGGAGTTCGTCCCCGCCGCGTCGCCCCTTCACATCTTTCCAGGCCTACGCGCACTATACGTGATGTTGGTGCATACCAGAAAGGGGTTCGAATGAGGCAATGGTCTATGGGCTATGCCAGACCTACGACTGCAGTTGGCGCACGAGGTCAAGTGCTGGGGCGGCTTCGGCCGATGTCCCGGGGCGAACTTTACTTTTACTTTTACCAGAAAGGGACATCCCTTGTCCGCTCGGTAGAGCGGTCGTCTCGTATGCGAGAGACCCGGGTTCGATTCCTGGCCGATGTATTTCGGCAATATTGTCCCGGCGTGTCCCGGGTTTACCCGGTTGATGCATTAGCCCTTGGGGTTTCGAATGGGGCAATGGTGTACGGGCTATCCCAGACCTACGAGTGCAGTTGGCGCACGAGGTCAAGTGGTGGGGCGGCTTCGGCCGATGTCCCGGGGCGAAATTTTCTTTACTTTTACCATTAAGGGAGTGCGCGAGTACGATACTAAGTATACGTGGGAATATCCCGGCCGCCCGTCCGCTTGCGCCATGCGAAAATACTGCCGGCCTCCCTGGTGCTCACTGCTTTGTGGTGGCCGTCTGTTGCGCCGCAGGGCGATGCGGTGCTGGTGGCCGAGGCGTGCAACCACAACCGCATCACCGACCAGTGCAACGACATCGGCATGGTGCAGATCCCGCAGGCGCTGGCGCGCCTCACGGGCGGGCGCGGCCCCGTGGTGGAGCACGCCTTCGGGCGCGAGTACCCCGAGGTGCAGGAGGGCGCCGGCGCGGGCCTGGGCCGCTTCAAGCTGGCCATCCACTGCGGCGCCTGCATGATCGACCGCCAGAAGATGCGCGCGCGGCTGATGGACATGAAGGAGGCCGGCGTGCCGGTCATCAACTACGGCCTCTTCCTCTCCTACATGCAGTCGAAGCAGGCGCTGGCGCGCGCCATCGAGCCATGGAACCTCTGAGCCCTCCGCAGCGCAGCCGCCGTGTGGGGTGCGCCGAAGAGGCAGGATGTATCGCAAGCTTATCGACACCCAATGGCGGCAGCACAGCGCCTTACTTTAGTTGTGTACAACCTGGAGGCAGTGAGCTCGTCGGTGCATGGAGCGCCCTGGGATGTATTTTTAGTCACTTGATGTACCACAGATGCAAAATTAGTACCTGTATTGCAACATAGCCACGTGGCCTACAGGATTCCCCTCCCTACGAGCTTTAATCAGCAGACCCTTTGCGGGCAAGTCAGGGACGGGCCCTTCACTGATGCTGGGTAAAGACAGCTTGTCAAGCCGGAAAATGATTTGGTTGTAACATATTTCAAAAATTCGAAATAGTCACTTATACCTACATACAAGGATTTTTGACTGATGTGTTGCTGTATCATTGTGTTTGATGGTTTACATACATTTTCAGCAACCTCTTTGCTGCCTCCATTATCCACGGGTATTCGCACTCACGTGCGCATTGCGCTTGCTGCTGCAACGATTGAGTGGCACTACATGCAAACTGTACTTGCGATTCTGGCTGTGTCATCCTTGAATGTGCAAGAATTGGACTACCTGTACATGATGTATGCTGTGCTCATGCTGCAGTGTACCACTGGCAGCATCACAGCGCTGCGCATTATTGTATATGTCATTGACCAAAAAACGCAATGATGCGATTGTAATAGAGTATATGATGCGTCTTGTACACGTATGCATTTCGTGCTTGCGCGTTATCCCTACAAATGTTCTAATTATGCTATTGTTTTTAGTGAATCACTTAAGAATTTAACCATAATACCGCCCCTCACCCGGGCGGCCACACACACATCACAAACTCGTATCGTAGTTAACAGTCGTCGTGATATACTTCGTCATGTATTGTCGTTTCGTTTTTTCGATAAAGACTATGGTGCGGCCACCGTCGGTCTGACAATGACATTTTGGAGCAGGCAAGAATCGACGACTGTATACACGTGGCGGGTCTTGAGCCCGTTGCAACTTCCAAGCACAAAAGTAGTCATTTTCGCGGGTGAATGAACGTCACTTGTCAAGTTTAATGTTGGAAATAGAGTCATCGGCGGAGACGAATAGCTTCAATATTTCGAGACTGCGAAATAGCGCTGCTACATGTTGCAATTGTTCAACGAACTCCATGGTTCGATCATTTTTATTTTGTTTAAACGCTAACGTAAATGTAATAATGTGATAATAATAATAACGAAAGAATAAAACCCCCAGCAAATATTTAAATTTCCAATTAGGGGATTTTCTATTTTGACGCTCGAACTACCCGGAAAAATAACTGCATATGGATAATTAGCGATTGTTATACCCAAAAATGACTGCATATGGATAATTAGCGACTGTGGGACTATCTGTACTATACTATCCGGATTCTTGGTACCGATATGCATCATGTCTGGACTGTTACTATTTTCGGCTGCTGTGGGCGGGTACCCGCCGTGTCGTAGTATCGTCGCGTAGTATTACACCCGTATAGTAAATCGGGGTACTCGTAGATTTATTCACACGGAGTTGCAACTATACACCACGGACAGAGAACCGGACTCGCCGGTATATATTAGGATGCAGGTGAGGCAATAAGAAATAGAAAAGAATATGACACATCTTGCTCATTTGGCTTAAGAAAACTGACGGATACATCTCAGTCGTAATACGAATTCATCTCGGACAGCGCTAAGGACATTCTTCGATTGGGTATTGCCCATTTTTTCCTGGAAAATGTTGCATATATCGTTTTGGATAGATAGCAATACATGAATGCGGGCCGATGCACGACGAGGAGATTACGTACTGCTGCGCGTACACGATTACGACTACGGACAGTAGCAGCAGAACATAATTAGAAAACGCTAGAAGGGTGGCAAAACACGGGCAGGGCAGGCACCGCCATTGACAGTTTCTGCCACCTACGCGCTAGTACATGGTTATTTCGATTGATCACAGCGTTGCTGGTACATGATGCAGTATCGATACGTACGATATCATCCAAAGACCCCCACGGATTGACAAGGGAATCGTGTGCGCGTATCTGTCTGAGCACCTTCGCACGAGCTGACATCGTCGCCATTTATTACGACCATATTTATCAAGACGTTTCCATATCATGTGACAGGTGGCACCTCCGTTTGGAGCTGATGATGGAGCTGACTAGCAGGACACGCGACATCTTCTAGGCGTCTCCCTATTTTGGAGTACATAGGTGCATTGGAGGCGCAAGGTGGGGCGGGATATGTACGTGCGGGCTCAGCAGGCGGCACCGATTCGTCCCCGCGGTGGTCATTGGGATGCGGGTGCTGTGGTACCGCTGCCCTCCTCGCAGAGGGAATCCATTTGGCGTCATTTCTTAAGATCCCGGCCTGCAGATGCATCAGCCACCACACGGCTGCTGCGAATGGTGATGCGCACGAGCGGCGTCGACGGTCGGCCACCGTGGAAGGAGGCCTGCCGAGCAGTCGCAGCCATTGATATTGCGCCACGCCGCGGGGCGGCTCACTTGCCACGCTTCCCGCCGCCCTTCTTCTTGCCAGTGCCGCCGCCCACCGCAAGGGTGAATCCCGGCTTGCAGAACGTCTTGGCGTACTGCTTCAGCAGCGACTGCCCGGTGGTGGAAGGGCAGCAGCCGGCGGGAGGGGGGGAGGAGGGGGGGCAGGAGGGCGTCAGGTGTGGCGACAGAGCATTTAGTGTCGGCAGCATGGGCGTGGAATCGCACCCTCCCATAGGTGCGGGACGTGGCCGCGGGGAAATCATGACTGGAGTTGCGCCGTCAAACGACACGCTGTCAGGTGTAACAATGTAACTTACTATACGCATGCATGCAACCACGGGATGTTTATGTAGCGCCCGCAGGGAGGGGGGGCGGTGCATCGACGACCAGCTGCTCCGCAGCCGGCGTATGTAGAGTCGCAACAAACGAGAAAGCATGCGATCGCGGGCCTGCAACCGACCTCCCTTTGGGGCAAAGGGATGCGGGCGCCACTGTGACTGTTATTCACACTTTAACGTCCCGAGCAAGAAACTTGAATGTGTGAAAGGATCCGCACTTGAATCCTTACAGCCGCCGCGCCGCCAAGCCGCTAAGTTTGACGTATGCAGTGACGCCCCTCATATACTGCGGTATGAGCGAGCGCGCGGCTGTACAGCACGGCGCTGGAGGTGGTTTAAGCACGCGCATAGTAAACCCTAAACCTATCCCCCCCCCCCCCCCCCCTCTCTCCCTCTCCGCCTCCCTGCCCGTCTCCAGGTGTGTTGGTTGACATCGCGTCAAATTACGCGAGGAGGAGGCACCACAGCTGCGCATGTGACAGCAGCGGCGGGTGATAGATAGTCTGCAGGCCGTCACATGCCCGCTCCGCTGCACGCGGCATCGCAAGGCGAAGGCGATGGGGGGAAGGAGGGGGGGCGGTGCCAACACTGCCATTGCCGCACCTCGTGCGTCGTGACGGCGACGCCCTGGGGGACCCACACGCGGAACACCGCCCGCCCCTGCAGCCCCGCCGACACCCAGCCGAGGCCCGCGATCGCAATGTCGCCGCTGGACTTTGTCCAGCTGTCGCCTGCGACGGCCACCTGAGGGCACACGCCCGCCGCGGGCTCACGTCAGTGCGCCCCGAAACGTATGTCTGGCTGGACACTAATGGTGACCTTAACACCTTTTGTAAAATTTGACTTATAGGTTTATCAAGAGGCTAATATACAACTGTAGAAATGATAAGAAAACGGTCTATTTGTTTCAGCATAGCAAAGACAAGACAAGAGACGGAAACCTTCTTGTAAATATAAAGGAAAGGGGGTGTTTCTGGTTAATGAGTAACAACCGTTCTTTTCGGCCCCCAATACACTCAGCAGGGCCACAATGTACGATTGGGTTCACGGCTCGAAATAAATCCAGGAATTGTTTTGCAATAAATAGTAGGAAGATCCGTGTGACATTCGTGGTGTATTCTGATGCTTTTCAAGGAAAAATGGGATTTTCCTCTCAAGGGGGGGGGGGGGGGGGGGGGGGTTAATATCGAAAGCGATAGCATAATCGCGACCTACCGCCTGGTTACGGATTGCGGTGCGGGGGGAAGGCGGGGGGGGGGGGGGGGGAGGGGATACTGCCCCGGTTCGCTACTGCCATCCGCACGACAGGCATTGCTCGGGTCCTGCACGAGACGCATCCCGACGACTTGCAGCGCCGAGTAGGAACAATCCCGTTGCAACTGTGATGTCGTATCGGTATCGAACTCTAAAGAAGGATGGCGTACGGAATGTCAGCGACGCATTGCGAGGGCCGCGCGACACGGAGCGGGTACGGTGCTCACGCGAGAGGCCCCGCGATCGATTCCTGGTCACTGTATCTCGGCAATATCGTCCCGGCGTGTCCCGGGTTTACCCGGTTAATGCATTAGCCTTTCGGGGTTTGAATGGGGCAATGGTCGAAGGGCTATGCCAGACCTACGACTGCACTTAGCCCCATAGGTCAAGTGCTGGGGCGACTTCGGCCGACGACGTCCCGGGCGAACTTTACGTTACTTGTACGGCGCTCATGCTGGGCATTGGCGCCGGCGCGGTGGTAAGTATGAGGGCCGGCCGAAGCTGCCAGAGTTCAAATAAGGACGAAAGTATAGCGGAAATATCGCGAATCTTCCGAGGATTTCCTATTTGCGGCACATAAGGGGCCCTATACGTGCGCCGGCGCCCGTGGTCAGTGTTCGATAACCACAGTCGCAGGGCCACTTGCAGCTGATCCCTGGCCGCCCAGTGTGTGTATCACTTCAGGTCACACGCTAGCAACAAACGCCACAGAAAACGTGAACAACCTCCCGGCAAATAGCACCAGGAAGCTGCCCAAAGCATCAGGAGCTCAGCTGGGAAGCCAAGGGGAGGGCCGCAAAAGCAATGGGTGCCAATTGTGCTCATCCACGTGCAGGGTGTCAGTGCCCGGCAGCCTCCCACCAAACCAGCCAATGTCAACCCGGAGGGAGGTCTGGGAGGGATCGGACCTCGTGCGGCTCCAGGCGGCCAATTGCTTCCACGCGCTCCCGGTCCGTTGGCGGAACAAGCATGTCGCCTGTGTGTTTGTGTGTGTGTGTGTGTGTGTGTTTTGGGGGGGGGGGGGGGGGGGGGGGGATTTTGGTAGCGGACGGGGCGTTGCGTTACGGGAGCCGGCACTACGCCATCCTCTGTCGCACCGCATGGCGACAGGGACAGCAGGGCAGAAGGGGGGGGGGGGGGGGGGGGGGGGGCGCGCGCACCTGCGTGCTTGCCCCACAGCGCCCCCGCGCCCTCGGTGCGGCCCAGGTGGGTGGACAGCTCGTCGCTGGCCCAGATGGTGAGGTAGAGCGTGGCCCCCGGCGACTGTGACGGCGCGACAGCAGCGCCGTCAAGTCAGGCGGCGCCGGCGTAGCTTGCGTGCAGCCGCATGCCGAGCTGTCACATCGGGTACATAGCCCCCCAGCGTGTCATTGTAGCCTACCGGTACTGAACCAATGGACGGTGTTCGCCGGTGCCCAAAATGGACCGCGTCGTCACATTGCGTCAACAATTCCGTGCTGTATTGTGATAACATTTGGGTAAGTCATAGCTCCACTTCTTGCGCACGGGAGGAGAGGGGGAGGGCGGGATGGTGAGGGCGAGGTGGTGGGGGAAGGGAAAGGGGGGGGAAGGGCAGTAGCTGCCGATTATGTGGGAAGATAAAGTGTGTTTGCAGCACTCCTACTGCCCCGGTGTGTAGCCGGGCCTGGTCTGTCGGCCGCAAGGGCTGAAGAAGTTCTACCGGGCAATCGTGCGCGTGATGGTTGCTGGCGCCCGCGTGGTGCTGGGGTGTCCAGGCATGCAGGCACAGCAAGCGGCGCAGGGAAGCATGCAGCAGCCTGGCTCCACAGGGTGTCGCAAGCCGGTGGAGGGTGGCGGTGGGTTGCAAAACGGGGGGGGGGGGTGGGGGGGGGGCACCTCCAGGATGTCGATGCGGGCGACGCCGCCCCAGCATGATGGTGGAGCCGGCGCCGGCGCGGTAGGTGCGCGGATTCATCCTGCGCTTGGCCAGCAGCAGGCTCGCCTGCGGTCGCAGCGCATACTCAACAACTTCAAGACACACCGCCGCCGCACGACCTGTGCGTTCGCCGTGCATTGCCATGTTGTAACCTAGTAAATGCATCGATACGGAGCCTTAGATAAAGGGGGGGGGGAGCTATACATTCGCCTTGCTCTTGATCAGAGTACACCATGAACAACGTACAAACCTCAGGACTCGATGCTGCGAATATGTAAAAGTTTCGGTCCAGTATCTATGCGACGGGCTGCTGGCGACAGGGCGGGGGTGGGCCGTCTGGTAAGGTTGTGGGCTTGGGAGGGAAGGGGGCGCACCTCGGCCCCTGTGAGGATGGAGGTGAGCTGGAAGGGGTGCGGCACGCCGGGCGTGTCAAACATCTGCGCCCCGGCAGGCATGATGCCGTTGACGGGGATCATGCCCAGGGTGGTGCCAGGCAGCGCGGCGATCGTCAGCAGCTTCTTCGGGTCCACCTTCCCGCGCGCTCCCTCGGCTTTCTGTGCGGGATCGCGCATCGCAGGCCGCGGCAGCGGGTCAGCAGGCCGACAACAGTGCAGAGGGCTGGGCAGCATTTTCCGCCATGCATGCCACGCTTGTGGCGGTGTTGATGGGGATGGAAAAGGGGAAGCTTTCGTGGACCGTAGTATGTTTTGGCATTGGGAAGGGGGTGGGAGCCGTGGGGGGCGGGGGGGGGGGGGGGGGGTTTCGTGGACCGTAGTATGTTTTGGCATTGGGAAGAGAGTGGGGGACGTGGGGTGGGGGGGGGGGGGGGGGGGGGGACTTTCGTGGACCGTAGTATGTTTTGGCATTGGGAAGGGGTGGGAGCCGTGGGGGGCGGGGGGGGGGGGGGGGGGGGGTTTCGTGGACCGTAGTATGTTTTGGCATTCGGAAGAGAGTGGGGACGTGGGGTGGGGGGGGGGGGGACTTTCGTGGACCGTAGTATGCTTAAGCATTGGGAAGAGAGTGGGGGCCGTGGGGGGGGGGGGGGGGGGTGGGGAGGGGGGGGACATTCGTGGACCGTAGTATGTTTTGGCATTGGGAAGGGGGTGGGAGCCATGGGGGGCGTTTTTTTTTTTTTTGGGGGGGGGGGGGGGGGACTTTCGTGGACCGTAGTATGTTTCGGCATCGGGAAATACATGGGTCGGAGATTCAATTGGGGGATTTGCTTTGCACATGGCATCATTCTTTGGCCGCATGGCTGGGTCGAAACCTTGTCTTTTTCATTGTAATGGCGGATGCTGGAATGTACAGCCCTCAGACTGGTGTCAATGGAATCAAACCCAGTTGAAAGAACTTCATAGAACTCGATAGAGAGCAGAAGGTATCAATTATGTATATGGCGGTGCAGCGATATAAACATGTTTAATGCCAAGGATGGCGGGCCTTGAGGCAGGAATCCCCAAACAATGACTGTTGGCGAATCCAAGACGCGCCACGGTACAGGGCGCGGCTCTCATGGAGTCAGTGAGCTGCACTTCAAGTCGAGTTTGAGCTGAGTTACGGAGAGGGGCGGGGGGGCAGCAAGACCGGGCGGGGGACTCGGTGCGGGTGATGCCAAGCCCGGACGCGGGGTCCTGCTAGGCTCCGCCAGTCGGATGGGCAAGCTCTCTCTCCCTCCCTCTCACCTTGCGCGCCACGCGCAGCGCGTTGATGAGGCTGCTCTTCCCGGAGTTCTGCGCGCCGACCACCCACACGTCGCCGCGGCTACCCACCAGCTCGCCCAGGTCTTTGAGGAGGCCTGCCACGGGCGATACGTGTCAGGCGGCGCATTCCCCACGTGGCGCAGGAGAAGCCGGGCCCAAGGGGGGAGGGGGGTAGCAGGGAGGGTAGGGGGGGAGCGGGTAGTCCTCCACTGCCCAGCGCCGGCTCTCCCCCCCCCCCCCCCCTTCCAGCCCCTCCCCCGGGGCGCTTGGGCACGTCCTGCAGATGTGCGGGGGTCGGGCAGGGCAGCCCGGCGCACCCGAGACACCCTTGGACTGGGTGGAGCTCACAAGGTGCACCGCGCGCGGCTTGGGGATGCCGGCCTGCTTGCAGTGGCGGCGCACCCACTGGTCCAGGCGCGTGGCCGTCGCCTCCGCGGGCAGCAAATCCACCTGACCGCGCAGCAGATCCGGGTCGGGGTCAGCAAACAACTTGCTGCAGCGGGCCCGCTGATGCGCTGCACTGCACTGATCCCGCACTGCGGGGCGATGCGGGATGTTGGAGCGATTCGGGGCAGGCAGTGTGAGAGACCGCAGGCGTTACGGTGAATCCGCTCCAGAGCGGGGCCCACAAGGAGGGGGGGGGGGGGGGGGGGCGGGTGCCTTGTTGACAGCGATGACGAGGTCCACATCGCTCGGGGTGCGTAGGCCGCCCGTCTCGTGGTCGCGCGGCAGGAGCGCCTTGAGCGCCGCTCGGGGCAGCGAGCCATCAAAGTCCGCCACGTCCACCACCGCCAGCACAACTGCAACAGGAGGGAAAGGGCGCACAGCCATGGTCCCCGCTCAGGTGCGCTCGCGCACATCTGAGGGCCGGATGTAAAGTGAACGGCGCGCGCCGGCTTTGTTGCGTACAGGGGGGGATTGGCGTAATAAGGCAAGCGAGCGGGGCGCTCTGGGAAATGCTAGCCGGGCCATGGTGGGATGAGAGGGCTCACTGCGGCTACTGCTGGGTGCTGTTTGGGTTTGAGCAGCGGACCAACATGGCGCGCAATCACCAGAGCACACACACGCATATAAAATGATACTAAAGATATACATATGTATATATATATATATACACACACATATTACATTTACGTATGCATTTAAATTTACTTGTATATGTATGTCTATACACATACATATGTACATGGATACATATTATACAGAGAAATATATGTATATGTATTATCAATTTGATGAGTTATTCATGTGCACGTGTAGGCGTCGCACCGATAAGTGTGCGTGTGGTGTGTGTGTGTGTGTGTGTGTGTGTGTGTGTGTATTATCAGACGTCAAATGCAGACAAGACGATCGCGGAGTATAGCGGATGTCCCTATAAATGTGTGTGCACGCGCGCGCGCGTGTGTGTGTGTGTGTGTGTGTGTGAAGCAGGGGAACATTTGCCAAAACATCATCTCAATTTGACATAAAATAGGCACGGTAGGTTCTGATTCGCAGTGTTCTTATTACCACGCCAGCACACGGATGGGCAGCTGCTGGGACGCAGACTGAGGGTGCGGATGGTGTGGATGCGGAGACGCCGGCCGAGGCGGTGTGGCGCCCGGCGCAGCGCACACCTGAGCGGCGGAAGCGACGCAGGTTGATCTTGGCGCCGATCTTCTTGCCGATGTCGAAGTCGGGCAGCCGGCTCTCCGCCGCCTCGCTCTTCACGCGCCCGTAGTGCGTCAGCGAGTAGCAGCGCGCGCAGAACAGCGGCGGAGGCGCGCCGCCGCCCCCCTCGCCCTCCTCGTCCTGCCCTCCCCACCCGGACACGTCCACCTTCACCTCCTCCACCTCCTTGCTCCTCTTCTTCTTCTTCCCGGACTTGCTCTCGTACTCCTCCTGCCACCCGCAACGAGAGACGCCATCACATGTCCATTCCAAACCCGCATGTGCTACTGAGGGCACGGCGCCATCCCGGAACCTGCCTGGCCTCAGCCTCCGAACGCAGCCCAGCTTACCCCGCTGGTATCCTGCGGTGCAGCTCCGCTGGCTGCTCGGCTTATTTAGTTTGGCAGCCCACATTCCGACCCATAACTTCCGCTGACTGCCCCTCCTCCCCCCTCCCACCTTCCATCGATTCGAGCTTGTGCAACGCGCTGTGAGGGGACGGGGATAGGGAGAAGCACTCCGCACCAGCCAGTCCTCCACCGCCAGGTCAAAGTCGTCCAGCTTCATGGTGGTCCACTCCTCCTCGCTGTCCTCAGCTGCAGCAGCAGGCTCGTCATTGGGCGACATCACCTCCGACTCGTCGTCTTCCGTGAAGTCCAGCGCCGGCGGCAGCTTTGGCGGCCCCGTGCCCCATCCTTTCGGCAGCTGTCGGTGGCAAACCACCCACTGCGATTAGGGCCATGTATAGGACCCCCCCCCCCCCCCCCCCCCCCCCCCCCACTTGCCGCACCAGCCATCAGGCCCACTCTGATCAACGGCATCCATCAACGTCGCCAGTGAATGTTTATGCTCCCCTGCCCTGGGTATACTCTAGCACTTACTGGTTTTCTTCACGAGAGGGAAATGATGCACATGCATGCCAGGGTATAGCGCCAAGCCTATGTATGTACCTGGGTGCACCCCCCGTGGCTGCCTACTGGCACTCTTTCCCTCTCTGTGCGGGCGTACTCTCCTCCTCCACGGAAGGCGCACAGCATCGCCCAGTCACCCGTGGTATCTCCCAGTCAAGAGGCTGTGCTTGCCTGGTAGAAGCCCACCCGCTCGGGCTCGCTATCCTGAAGCCTGACGCCACATCCCGAGCAGAACTCCGGCGGGGTGGGCGGCGGCGAGCCGCCTTCCCCTACTGCCGCAGCGGTTGGCGAGGCAGACGACGGCGGCCCGCCCCGGCCCTCCACACTGGCCCACAGCCGCGAGCGCGACAGCGCCCGAGTCGAGCCCGGTCCCACCTGCGCAAATAGGTTCGCTTGCGGCGGGGTGAGCAGGCACTGGCAGCTGCGCAGCGGCCGCGCCGTCGGGGGCGGCCGACTAGCGGGCAGGGCGGACGCCGCCAGCTGCCGCCAGCAGTTCGCCGACGCTTTCAGCATCGCGCTGGCTGTCGGCGGCTGACAGCTGACACCACACCCCACCGACTGAGTGGGTTTGGCGCGAGAGTCCACGGAAGGCTTTCACGTGCAGGTGGCGTATATCGCGATACCAGCAGCAGCAGTGATAATGAACTCGTTGGACAATTCGTGGCCTTTCGTCGCTTGCTGCAAGCGCGCCGCCGGCATACGCAACGGCGTCGACAGCATCGTCATGGTCTGCAGCGTCAGCATCGGAGTTGAGAGTAGACGCGCGCGCCGTGCGGAGTGGAAGTGAGCGTGCATCGTGCGCCTCTCCGTCAGAGGGAAGGCCGGCCGGCGCGTGGAAACGCGCGCTGCTCCGCCCAGGATGTCATGGCGCGCGCCACGCGCTCACGCACTTCTGCTCGCGTAATTTTTTTTCGTCCTCGCGAAGTCGATTCACGCATCTGCATCATCATCGTCGAACCTCTGCTGCAAGTGGCGAAACCTATCAGCTCGTGAGCACTCCTTGCCTATCCACGTGTCTGTCTGCTGACTCTACCTCAGTACAGCATCCCCATCCCCCGTCGTCCTTCGAGATGTCTGCCGCCAAAGTGAGCCGCGCCGCCGCGCGCACCACCACCGCCGCGCTGTCCTCCGTGAGGGCGGCGGCGGCGCGGCGGGTGATGATGGCGCCGGGACCGGCACGCCAGCAGCGCGCCATGCGCTCCGTCACCACGGCTGCGGGTGCGTTTAGCAAGCGCAGTGCTGTATTGAGGGAAACCTCACACTGATATCGCGCGCATTGCGTGAAGCGCGATGTCGCGGTGGCCATTCGCCCTCAGTCTGGGCTGAATACGTGAATACTTCTTGAAAACAGCACGGGCGCCATGCATTGGTGGGGAGGGGACTTTTGCCTGTCGGATAACGGCAGAGTATGTTCTCCGCAGGGAAGGAGGTGATCGCCGCGCCAGCTGACAAGGCACCCGCGGCGCTGGGCCCCTACTCCCAGGCAATCAAGGTCGACAACACGCTCTACGTGTCAGGTTGCATCGGCATCATCCCCGGGGTGAGTGCCCTGCAATGTCTGGCCAGACTCGCCACTGAGTACTTGTGTTTGCCACTGCGGTACTAGCGGGACGCCCCCCACATTGCGAGCTTTGATGCCCACGCCATTCGGGCCGCCATTGGCCTGGCACACAACTCCCTGATCAGCTCAGAACAAAGCAGCTGGCCGGCTAGCGCTCCATCTATTTGTTGTCAAATGAGGGCGTATACAAGTGGATTTGCGTGCGGCCTTCCTGTATAGCACTTTCCATTAACAGTGCTGTTCCGCATTACAGACTAAGGATTTCGCTGGCGATGATGTGGCGGCGCAGACGGAGCAGGTGGGTGTGCTCCGAGCCTTACACCTCCACTGTGCTTGAATGAAGTGCTGCGCGGCACTGCTTCGAGTGAGAGCTGCTGACACCCTGCAAACTGCCTGATTTGTCGGGGCACGCGCTGCTAGGTGATGAAGAACATGGGCGGCATCCTCGAGGCTGCGGGCTCAGGGTATGACAAGGTGGTGAAGTGCACCATCCTGCTGGCGGACATGGACGACTTTGCCACTGTCAACGGCGTCTACGGTGAGTCGTCTTCCGAGGGGAGTCACGGCACGGCCATTACTACTGCTATCTGTTCGACGTGTGACTGGCTGCACGCATCGACCCACTTGTCAGCGCGTGCTGAATGAGATGCTGTGGCATCCAGCAAACCTGCTCCAGCCAGGGTTTTGCCCAACCGCCCACGCATGCTCACAGCATCCGGCGCTGATGCGCGCCTCCGTGTGATGCCAATGCAGGCTCCTACTTCCCCGAGAACCCGCCCGCGCGCTCCTGCTTTGCGGTCAAGCAGCTGCCGCTCGGGGCGCTGGTTGAGATTGAGGCCATGGCCCTGGCCTGAAGCGGAGGAGGTACAGCAGTCCGGAGTTGCGCACAGCCCGCCCGCCCCTCCGCTGCAGGCTGTGCCATGCCAAGCCGGGATCAGAGTCCCGCCTGGCTGTAATCGCTGCCCTTGGCCACGTTGAGAACACCCACTGCAGCATCAGGTCCCTTTGTACCGTGCATCGGCGTTTGCAGCCCACGTCGTCACGATTTGTGCGCAGCCCGCCATCAGATCCTGATGCGACCAGACAATCAAACACCCGTGCCCGCTGCTGAGCTCCCCCGCGTTGCGGCGCTGATAAGGAGGGCGCTGCGGTGAATTAAACAGCCGTACTAAAAGGTCGGGAAAAAAGACAGGCCACAAGTCAACACGGCCTGTTATTTGCCAATTCTGGGGGCATCACACGGCCGCAAGTGAAGTGAACTCAAACCTGCGTGAAGTGGTTAGCCTACCTCCACTGCTTGGCAGGCGGCGGCGGCGGCGGGAGCGGGGACAGCTTGTCGGCACAGCTCCTGGCAGTGGAGGCCACCTTCTTGCGGAGGTTCTTCTGCAGGGTCGGGTTCTTCTTCAACACAAACGCGCCCACTGCCCCCAGGCCCACCAGGCTGATGGCGGTCCCTACAAACTTGCCAAACTTGCCGCCGGGGCGCGACTGGTCCAGGCTCAGCTGCAGCAGCTCCAGGCTCGACATGAGCTTGTCCGACTCGGCAATCAGCGCCTTCATGTGGTCAGTGTGCATGTGCTCCCGCCACTTCTGCACGCTGTCCCAGGTCTCATACAGCAGAAACTTGCCAGGGGTAGCCGTGTCGGTGTGGAGGTCGTAGCGGGAGCAGCCGATCTCACCCCGCGCCAGCACAACCCGCCTCTCGAGCTCCGCCCGCAGGATCTCGGCCTTTCCAGGCTTGGCCACCATAATGGCCACCACCGTGAGTGGCTCACGAGACTGCTTGTTCCCCATGGTGGCTCTATATCTGTGCCAAACCAGCAGGGCGTCAGCACCGGCCGCTGCGTGTTGATGAGAGGGGTGTATCCTCCTCTATATCCGCCCAATGCTAGACCTGGGGGGCGAGTGCATGGGTCACGAAGCTGGTGTCTGGGTGCTGGCAATAGATCGACTACCCACATATGATCGGGCTCCAGGAACTCGGCACTCAGGCGGGATTCGAGTTCAGAACACTTCGCGGTGTGCCGAATGGCTAAGAATAACCCACGGCAAAGTGACGATGTGGGTCTTTAGGGAGAGCTACGTTGGTAGGAAGGGCGGAAGCTGGGAAGAGTTTTTTTGGCGGGGAGGAGGACAGCCTAATGGCGTAAGAGCAAAAGGAATCGGGCTTTCGCCTTCGGAGTCTAGCGGTCACATAAAACCGCCAAGTAGGCGGGGTTAGGTAGGTATGATGGACCGAGGGGATCAACAGCGGCACAGTGCGAGGCCAACTCGGTCTGAAGTATGGCATCCTTTCTCAGCGAGATTATGGCAGTGACTAGCTTCTGGAAATGACGGCGGGAAACGAGGCCAACGCATTGGCGGAGGAGTGTACCGAGTGGGCCGGGGGGTTCCCGGGTGGTGGGGGGGGGGGGGGGGGGGGGGGGGGGGGCGGGGGCGAGCGTAGGATAGGGTCGTTGCTGCGGCCCAATCCCCAGCAACTGCGGCACGTGACAGCGACAGCAGCGGGCCGGGCGAGCGGGGCGTACCTGACCTTTAAAACGCCCTCCCCAATCCTGCTTCGGGAGAGCTTCCACTTCACCACTGGCGGCGATGTCTGCCCGGCGAGAACCACTGCAGCTGGGTGCGCAGATGTCGAGTGAAGGGGGAGGCGAGATGCCACCGCCTGACCGCCGACGATGCGCGCCGCCTACGGGCTACCCGCGCCACAAACTCGCTATCCGATCCGCTACGAGGAGGTGCGCTGGACTACCGCTCGCGCCCAATGTGTGACTTTCCTCGTACATATTCGTACAGGTACCGCCGCGGTACGTACAAAGTACGGGTAGGACAGGGTGAAAAAAAAAGCTCGTAAAGACTACAGTGCACTATTTTTGCGGTGGTATCTGTACCTTGGTACAGGTACGGGTACCGGGTTATACAAGGAAGAGTAGATGAAATTGCATGAAAACAATACCGGTACAGGTAGGGTGCAAATCCGACCTGATTCTGCTAGCGGGACATGCTATTAATATAATGTAGTGGTATTTCATCGTACCTGGCTAGTACAGTATTTCATCAGGGCGTAACAAATGCGCACAACAACAGAACTAACAACAACTATGAAAGCTAGTACAGTATATATTACATTAGGGCTTTCACAAATGCGCACTACAAACAGAACTAACAGCAACTATGGAAGGTTGCCAGCAAAAGAGAGACATAAGCCTGAAACCAAGGTGGAGCAGGAGGACAGGGAGCCAAGAACCAAGAAGGAGCCAATGGAACCACGAAGTCGCTTAGCTGCCAGGAACCAAAGGGATCCCCGCTCCGGGGTAGGCTATCAGCCGCGGCGAGGACGCTTTGCTTGCAGCCAATGACCCGGGTCATTATAGCAACACATGCCGACGAGCGACGCGATGCAGGCGCAGGAGCACCATCACGTGCCGCACGCGCGGCCGCGACCCCGCCAAGAACGTTGGCTGCATGTGCCATGTTGATGATGAGCAAGGAGAAACGGCGGCGCCACGCATACAAGAGCTGGCCGATTTTTTTGCCAGTGTGTGTGCGGCTAGCTTTCGCGAGCTCCACCAAGAAAGCCTCGGCGTGCGGGGCCAGCGAGCCAAACTCGGAAACGGCGAAAGGAACAAAGCGAAGCATGCCGGCGGCGTTTCGGACACCCTCGTCATACTTCTGGATTTTGTGGCGCTCTGCAGCCCGCAAAGCAGTCGTTGGATCCGAGCTTGACACGCCGAGGATAGGGGCAATGGTGGTATCGACAGCAACCGTGTTCCCGCGGATACTGCCATACCCAAAAAGCCCAACATCGGCCGGCCGGCCGTCGCTGCCCTTCGGAAGAGAAACAAGCACCGACGGGTCCGTGAGGATCTGGACACCCACGCCCAGCGCAGACTTCACGTCGTGGCAAATGTCGGAAAGGCCATGTGCCGCCCACTCGAGTGCGGCGTGATTGGAGTCGCCCCCAGAGCAACGTGCCACGTGATCAGCGTATGCGACCGCCCAAGTTGAAGGAATGAAATCCACGCCAGCATCCTCAAAACAGGCCAGCATATACCGTGGACCGAGAAGGAGCAAAAAGCACAAGAGCATGGCTCGCCAAGGGAGAGAATAGGAGCCGCCTGAAGGCCAAATGGGCGGCAAGCGGCAACGCAGAACATGGAATCGTAGTACTCAGGGGAACGCTCCCGGACTTCACCAAGGCGACCCTCACTTGGAGGATCAGTCACCAGGAACTCTGTCGCAGCGCGTAAGAGGCGGCCTCGGAAGCGGTTGCTGTCAGGGCCGCTTGTAGGCATACGCGCAGCAAGCTTTGCGAAACGGACCGTGTGAATGCGGTGGCTCAGGGTTTCCTGTACTTTCCGCATGGAGTGCAAGGTCCGAGTAATGCGGGATAGCTTGGAGGTCGGCCGCCGCATTGCAGACGCCGGCTCAGCCCCGGCGGCCGCGCAGCCGGCACGGGCAGCGTGGGAGCGCTTGGAGGGGAGCAACTTTAGGGCAGAGGCCAACGGCCCCGCTAGATCCTCGAGCACCGCGGCTTCACACTCATCAACGACACGGGTATGAGCGGTGCGAAGCTCGACAGCCCACATCGGCGCCGACGCGTTGGCGCCGGCATCGGGCGCCAACATTGGGGTGGCCAAAGCCTGGTGGATCGAGGACGCCCCAACAAGGTAGAGGCTATGAGGGCTGGAAAGCTAGTACAGTATGTCTTTCTATTAGCAAGGGATGCATGTGCAATTACTGTGCATCATCTCCCATTTGTGTAAATATGAATTTGTTGTACATCCCAGGCTACCATTGCCGAGTTGCTGACTAGCCATTCCGGTTTTCAGGCGACCGATTGTATCGACGAAGCAAATATCAGCAACATCAACTGTCACGAATTGAGTCGATGCAAAGCGTAGCGCGCAACCGCATGTACTACTAAATATAAGCAACTCCAATCAACGTTTTCGTTGTTTGTTGCTGCTCGAGGGTTCGCATTATCGCGACTTATGCTTACGCAGCATGCGATGTTGGTTCGCGTGCTATTTCGCCGGCCATTTCTTATATTGCAGTCAAGTGCATTTCAGTAGCCGCCAACCACAACCAGCACATGATATTCATGTGATCATCATGATGAAAATGACGAGTATCGGGGCCGGCCGTGCGGTTGCGCTATATTCCTCACTGCTCAAAGCGGCGACCGCACCGCAATAGTACAGAGTACAATAGTCCCAGCCCCTTGCATGCCGGCGACCGTAGCGACTGGAAGCCCCTTCCCCCTGCGTCACAACCTGTGAGAAGCAGCGCCCGGTGGGAATCGAGCTTGCCACATCAGCCGCCACCAACTGATGTCGCTGTAGTGGGTCACCCGGTTGGCGCTCTCATGGGCACTTGAAATCACGTGCAACATCAGACTGCGCTTCGCTACAAGAAGAACGTTGCCCATGTTGGACAACGGTAATAAGCTCTCCTATGCCTCCTCACTTTCCAGTTTCCGCCCGTCACTGGTTCTAGGGGAGTTTCATGCGAGTCGTGCCCAAGGTTGTAGAAGTCGCCGAATGTATATCACAGAACAACACTACTTCTGACCATCATATGAATCCTTGGTGTACGGTATATATAGAGGCAAACCAATTACATTTCATGTATATTGGCAGCGAAACAATTACGGAACACCGTGTGCGGTATGTTGTGGTATTGTGAATATTCCCTTAAATCCTATCAACCAAGGACATCATTAATATAACAAGACATCCAAATAAATAACAACATTGTCTCAATGTTCTGCTAAAAATGCTATAAAAAGTTGAAAGATCCAAATAGAGGACGGAGTTTTTTGTATTTTATGAACGTTCAGAAGGATCAGTGACGAAAAACTTATGAAAGCCCTTATCTGCAGCTATACAAGGCAAGACAGATGGAGACACGAAAGTTTGATATCCCTGGAAACAATTCTAAATTTTGTCGTCCATAAATGGGTGAAACGTCACATGATAATGGCGGTAACAGCGCGCATCGACATATAACTGCTTGATGTGTGGCTGGGTCAACCTAAAACAACCCAAGGTTGAGCGCTTTGTGTAATTGTAGAAACGAGCGCACCACGAACATGACACTAAGGCTTGATGACTATGCCACTGTGGCGTTGCTCATAGAGTGCGTGCTACAAGCACATGCGCATGCGTGCGTGCGCGTGCGCGCACACACACACACACACACACACACACACACACACACACACACACACACACGCGCGCGCGCACACACACACATACACACACACACACACACACACACACACACATCAACCTCACCCCCGCCCAGGGCACATACCCACGCGCGCGTATGTTTATCTACTTTGTTCGAAAACTATCATAAATAATCTTCTCCAATTCCGTACCTATTCGTTCCCCTCGTCTTCAGAAGCTCGATCTAGATGTTGCCGGCAAAATAGTCCGGGCGCACGCATTACGTGCCCAGCAATGTGCTAGTAACTACAAGCCAGAGATGGGGCCGAGGCTTGTTAGCCTTGGTAAACACTTAGAGCACTGAGTGCATGTAATCAGTTGGTTATATACAACGGGGCGATGTTTATTAAATCTCACCCTGGAGCTTGTATGCATTGATACATATAGTAGGCCATGTTCATAGTTTCACATGGCAATCCATCGACAACCGCCGTACATATGGACTACACGCCGTCTTCCACGCATTGGATACACACTATCAGAACACAACAGTGCTCTCTCGTCGACCTCCCTATGTCCTTGTAAAAGAACATCGCGCGAGTTCTATGTGGGATGGAAATTGGCGTGTTTAAGACTTAAGAATCTCCCGGCGGCTCAAACTGTCGGAAACGCAAGCATGCATGTAGAATATTATTTTGCAGCGATCCGGTCACTGGTGCCTTGCTGAGCAACTGGGACTGCGAAATGCATGTAGACGGTGACTCAGTGAGTGAGTGTTGCATTATTGTGTATTTTAACTCGATGACGAAGCGGGAGGTCTACCAAGGTCTCGGGGGCGCTACATACTGGATAGCCTTAAGCCGTTGCCATCACTAATCCGCTGTCCGTCCACCCCCTTGTGCTCCCCCTCTCCCCCCCTCCGCCCCCCCCCCCCCCCCCACAAGATTGCTGCCCATCTGCCGTAGCGCTAGGCACTCTCTCTACCCCACCTTCACGGTGACATGCCCAACTGACCGGCAACACAAGATGTAGCATGCCAACAAGTAGGCGTTAACCTTCTGCGCAGCCGTAGGCCATCATACCCGACGGTGCAAAGAGCAACGAGGCGTTGCCATGTGTACATTGCAGTGAGTGCCTTTTGTGTCGGCTTGACACGTTCTGCTTATCCAGTCAGACGTACAATGTCCTTGGAAGGCAAGTCTAACCACACCCAGGGGCGGCAATGCTCCCTTGCCCACTGCAGCACCTCCATATGTCCTCCGAGTGATGCTCCTTGGCAAGTTTCCTCATTGCAGGGGCAGCTCTGCTCCCCTGCCCACTGCAGCAGCTCCAAGTGTCTTATCTCAGGTGCCTCAGCACATGTGTCCTCATTCCAAGCAGGGGCAGCCGTGCTCTCTCGCCCACTGCAGAATTTCTAGATGGCCCATAGAAGCTACTAGACGGCAACTCCAGTCATCCCATGGGCAGGCCTGCTCCCTCACCCGCTGCAGAATTTCCAGATGTTCATAATGCGCGCCGAGGAGACGCGGGCATAGGCCAGCATGTTTCGGACGAGACAAACGCGAATCGACATGTCGCGGCTATTCTCGAAGACCGCCCAGGGCCGTTGCAATGTGTGGATCTGTGAACCATAGCGAGTTGCACAACTATATATGTGCTCCAAGCACGGCGCGCGAGAGGCCAAAGCCGTACCGAGTGCTGCTCCGTTGCAAGTCCCGAAATCCCAAGGGCAGCCACGCTCTCTTGACCACTGATGCACTTGCCCAGAGCAGTCGTAGCAACAACTTGTTTATTCCGCATGCATTACAGCTCAAAAGCATGCATGATTAGCGCTTCAAATGTTTCTGAGGGCATGGCAGCGCAGGGTACGCCGATGTCTTGAGTTTTTGATACATCAAGTTGCTGCGAAGTGTAATACTCACGTAGAATGTCAGGCGCAAGAAATATAAACATAGGCATCGGGTGGGTATGGGTTTCCAACTGTAACGGAAAGACAAATACATTCTTTTTAAACCTTGTCTGTTAGTTGCATTCATTTATACCTACTTCGTTACTGATTTTTGAGGCGTGTCACACGTGGGACGTCCTGCCGCGAAATATGCTATGTCAGCATTACGAATGACGATAAAGAGTGTTGTCATACCTCATCGACGTTGCAAGCACACAAGGTTGTATGTGCCTATATTCTGTAGTATTGATCATTCCTGCCATTCCATGATTGTTTTGATTTATGTTTTTTGATGCATCTAGATATTGCCATTCCAATAAGGGTTGTCTTGTGTGTCAATATGCATGGCTGATGTGTGTCGGCTCGGTACCTAGGTACCAGTACCCATAAGCACAGCAAGGTATTGATATACAATAATACTACACATCATCACTTCTTGCCGAGTTCCATATCACTTAAACCTTTTAAAGATACATCTTTTTCCGCCTATTGCATTCTCTATCGTCGCTAAAATGCGTCGAGATGCGTCCCAACGTTGTATCCTAACGCGTCCTTACTCCATACTTCATACTTCACACGCGTTCATATGCGTCCTAACGCGTGTCCACACTCCATACTATTCAGTATGAAGTAACTTAACAGTTGAATCAACGATGCGTCGATTTTTCAGAAAATTTTAAAAGAACGGGTTCTATATCACTGGCCTACAGTTCCATCAATTGCATTGCCAACGCTTTGAAGTACAAGCAGCGAGCGTTTGCATTGCCAGCGCTTTGAAGTACCATAGTTTTTTTTCCATTACCAGCAGCGAGCAGCGAGTACCAATACCAGTACCAGCAAGACCAACACTAGCTACCAACAACGAGTAGCGAGTACCAGTACCAGCAGCGAGCGTTCGGATTGCCAGCGCTTTGAAGTACCAAAGTTTTTTTTCCATTACCAGCAGCGAGTAGCGAGTACCAGTACTCATAGCCTCCCAACCGTGAGATCGTAATCGGACGGCTGTGTAATTAAGGACCGTGGGCGGGCGGGAGGGTGGGTGGATTATAGTACTTAGTAGTACATGCCAGTACATAAGCTCTTTAGACATGCACCTATAGGCCCGATCCGCTGCACTATACGGGTACCCGTACGGCAATAAAGCTCACCGCCGAAAAATCGACGCTTCGCTGGATAATAAGTGATGACGACAAATCTAGTAGCGACTACTGCCGCATGTAGTCATCGCACAACCTGCTCGAGACAGTAAGCACTTCACCGCGCCATCGCCACCCCCGCCACCATGACAACGTTTGGAGGCACATCGTTTCTCTCCGCCGGCGGAGACAACCTTCCTGCGGAGAATGCTGGGGCCTCAAGATCTTCCCCTACCGCAGGGACCGCCCCTCCGTTACTATTTGATGTGCGTCAGCTTGTCGTCAGCCGAGGATGAGGTCCAAGACGGGGCCCGGGTGGGCTGGCCGTTGACTTTTGCACGCCTTTGCGCTCTCAACAACATCGAACGCGAGGCATTGCGAGGGGTGAACGTGTGCACTTGCATGGAGGACGCTCAAGACTCGACGGACGAGGGCGACAAAGCACGTTTCGTGCGCCAGTGGGGTAAAGAGCAGCCGGATCTCGCTTAGTTGCCGGCGACATGTTCCAACTCTACACCCGCCTGACCGCGGTCTTACGTATGCTATCGGCTTTGGCGCCGAGACACGGCAGTGCCGTGAAAGCTTTCACTTACGGCGTAACGGCACCGGACGGCGCGGGCAGGCAGTTGGCCAGTGGGGCGGTCGTCGGATATGCCTAGGATCGCTCTGCAGTATGTCGCTTGTGCTCGGCGAGCGCGGGCGCCTGTGCGCCCCTCCTGCGCGCGCCGCTCCTCTGCGGCTGACTCGGTTGTCTTCAACGTTGTTCTTGTTGACTAATTCAGTATCTGCGCTTCCACGCTGCCGTAAGGCAGCGCTACGGGCCGGTAGTAAGCAAGTTAGATGGTCGTCGGACGCGCCTATGATTTTTTGTTGTCGCTTGCTGTCAACGCCAGCGAGTGCGGCCGCTGTCGTTCCGCTGCGCGCGTTGCGCCTTTTCGGCCGACTCGGTCTCGGTCTCCTTCGTGGTTCTTGGTGGTCTTCTGTGCTACTGCGCTTTCTCGCTGCCATGGCATCGAACAGAGAGAGAGAGAGAGAGAGAGAGAGAGAGAGAGAGAGAGCGGAAGATTGACGGAGAAGGTGTACCGACTTGCTTGGCAGCAGGGGTTCCAGCCATGGCCATTGCTGCGGAGTCTTGTTGAACTTGGAAGTGGCGTATAGTACACGTGCGACGTATCCAAAGAAGAACTAGGCGAGGCGACGGTGTTCGACGACCGGGACGTGTAGGACGCGCAAGGAGGCAGTGCCACGATGCGCCGCCCGGGTTTGTTTGCGGTAAATCCGCAGGGTATAGTTGTAGTCGTCAACGTTCAATTTATGTACTACACATGAGACGCCGGTACGACCACGATTTAAAAACATGTAATTGATAGCGGAGGCAACACACGCGTGGAAGTCAAAGTTGCTATCACCTTGCCGAGCAGTGGCTAGCTGCTCGGGGTGCTCTAGGAACGAGTATGCAATGTCGGCCGGTAGTGCGAGATAGATGGCCGCCGCCTTGACGCCGCGCTGTTAGAGCATGAGATCGCGTCGTGCTGCCGCGAGGTGCATGTATACATGCAATCCTTCGCGATGGGAGGAATGTTGTGTAGTAGCTCAAAGAACGTGTTGATGGCCGAGAGGTAGTAGGGCTGCATGGATGTCGTTGCAATGTTGCACCACTCGCCGATCCATGCCACGTAGCGGACATTTCTCGTTGTGGTCGCCTCTAGCAGGATGATGTTCTCCGAGTCGCGGCAAATTTCGGCGAACATCTTCAGCTTGCCAATGAGGTTGACGAGTGTCTGATCCGTGAGTGACCCGGTCAGGAGATCAATCGTCTGACCCGAAGGCTTCATGCAAACGTGCAAGTAGGGCCTCCTTCCAGAGAGGAGTCGAAGTAGGCTCGTCGACCACGTAAGTACGGGTTGTAACATGTGTAACCGTAGGGAGGTTTGAAAAGTCGCACGGGCTAAATCACCGGCCGTTTGTCCGTACATGCTGGAAGGGGTCGATGCAATTCGGGTTTGCGGGTCAAGGTTAAGGTACAAGGGCCGCCATGCGCGCCTTGCGTACTCATACCGCGCGTGTCGCGCGTAATGTACTCGTGCGAAGCGAGGTCGTTGAAAACTGGTTGTAGTTCGGGGCGTCACTACCCCGTGCCGAGTTGATGTGGTACGGGAGACGGTTGGTCGAGTTGCCGCTTGCATGAAGGCAAATGTTGAGCCGCACACGGATGGATTGCTCAATGAGTGCCGTACTGAGATGGGTCTAAAACAAGTATGTAGGAAAGGGGGTTCAAGGCCGGACACGGGCCGCCGATCCTGCCGTAGAGATGCCAAGATATGTAGTGCAACGATGAGTCACCGAAAGTGACCTTGCAACGCGTCAGCACCTCTGGCGAGAGGCGGCCCACGCCGTCACTCAGCTCACACTCACATCCTTGCCCGCGCCTGCCGTTGCACCGACGCCCGCGTCCACGCCCAAGCCTTGCCAAGCTTGCTTGCACCCGGGTCGTCGTGGTAGCCTTGGTAGAACTACTCATCGTGGCCTCTACGACTCGGCGCTCGTACTCACGCATAATGTCGCCGAAAACCACCGAGCCATGGGGCGCAACATAGTGGTGGAAATGTTGCGCACGCAACACGTCAAGGACCCCTTATTGATCACCGTAGTGTACACGCTTGATATCGTTGACATTCCGCAGAAAAGCAAATCGAAAGCGAAACGCCTGGTCGATGGCCTCGACGTGATCCCGTGCACAAGCGAGGTAGGGAGCGATGCCGTGTTGCGAGCCATGACGTGGGTCAGCAGCTCGTCGAGGGTCGCAAGCGAAAATCGCAGCATTATGCGCTCCGTAACATATGACATCCAATGTGTACTCATGTTGAGCCGGCATATGCCAGTCATCCAGCTTGAGGAAGTCGTGTGTGAAAGCGGCCCGAGCAGTGTATCGAAATATATGGTCCGCCGCACGTTCTCGTTCCCGGGCTCCGCTCGCTGCAAGAGCTCCGACACGGAGAGATATCATCCTCCGCCTCGGTCTAGAATTGGCACGGCCGCCGTGAGTTAGGGCTAGCAAGTCGGGGCGTCTTGTCGCTCCCTCGGTGTTTGCCAACATTCCCGTTGCACACTCCGCGGCAGCCTCCGGTGCCATGTGCTCCACCACCTCCGTCGTCACGCTCGCGGGCCACCAAAAGTTGAGCTATCGACGCCGATGCTCCACTACTAGGGCGGCGGATTACGCATGCATGTCAGATTGAAGTCACTCGATGAGTGTTAGCTTACTCGCACCTCTGGCGGGTTCTTCCCCGCCCGTCTGGCAATCTTGCATAAAAACGCACGGCCGGTGTGCATACGAGAATGCACGCTAGCGAATGGACTATAAGGCGGATTTGAAACATCATATGATCCTTTGTTGCACGCACGACATGTAATGTACGCAAAATTTTCGTTGTGGAACACATGGAAAGATGACGTGCTCTGTTAGCTGCGCGAAGGCTTATATATATGTGTGCAGGCTATATAGGGTATATAGCCTGCATATGCTATATATGCTATATATACATATGTATGCTCGTGATGCACATACACGAAGGGGCGCAAAGGGTGAACTAGTAACCCGTACGACTACAACAACACATGTAGCTGCCTGTGGGGAAGGGAGAACCCGAGAACCCCATCATATACTAGTTTAGAACGCAACGGCAACGGTTGCGCGCTCTTGTAAACGTCAAAATTTCCCAATTCTGAGGAAAGGTAATAATGAGAAAGTCATTTGCGATCTATCGACGGCAGGTTTGGCACAACTTTGGTTATTGCAAATTTACTACGTAAAATTGATCTTAATTCGATCTTAATCAAATTTTATAGATCATGCAGAATTTACTAGATCATTACAGATTTACTACGTTAAAATTGCCTTAATTCGATATCGGGCTTCTCGGCTAAGACCATCGAATCTCGACGTGCCCATGGTGCCATTTCACGCGGAATCTTGCCGAGTGACTTTATTTCGGTCTGAAATTTGCTACAATTTCAAAACAATATTGCGTTATTTAATACCACTGCGCGTCACCACAAAACACCTAGTCGCTACTCCAGGTCTTAGAAGTCCAGGTAAACGCTCATCTACACGCACCAGTTTACCGCATCAGTGAAGAGCGGGCCGAAATAAAATACTGCAATACGTTATCCGTAGTATGGGGATATATCCGGTCAGTAGTTGGCAATTGCTTTCTATAGGTACAAAATAAATGAACGGGCGATAAAGGGCGCTGCTACTCGTGCAATGATAAAAAAACTGCCCCCGGCACCTGCCGACAGGACCCACGACATGCGCTCACAGGTGGTGTCTCCACGTCAAGAGTCAGATTCAAGCGCACAACTCTTCGAATGAAACTGGTATGCTGGCTACCTAGCTCGGTCATAGACTGCCCCGCGAGGGCGCGTGCTGGTGTTATCGAGACGGGGCCGGAGCATGGCTAGTACAGCGACCTAAAATAAACATCTCTCTGCTATCTCTCCCTCGTGACCTCTTCGTGCCTCTGCACCGCTACGAGTAGCAACACCTGGGAACTGACCGACCGGGAAAAGTAAGATGGTGGGCGAAACTGGCAGTCAGTTAACATTGCACCGTGCACACTGGCCGAGAAGATCGATTCACCACGTCTGTGCCTGGTGTGCATGGTAGCGCAGGGTGTTGCGGCGCGTCGTCACTCCGCACCCATACGAGACCGACTGGCCGACCAACCGATCGAGGCCCGAGACCTTATGTTACGACCGTTCCACATACTCGCTGAGCCGCCTCTACGGAATGCTCTAGCTCTGAGCACACGGCTTCACGCGCTCCAGCCCATTGCTACTTGCGCCGTCGCCCATCGGAGCCTCGGAGCAGGTGCACACCGACCGGGTGAACGCGTCGCGACACCTCCGTGTGTAGTGCAGCATTTATTTATGGTGCCGCGATGTGTACTCGTCTCTGCGCCTTTATATACGGTCGATTAACAACCAGTCGATGGAGGTCAGACAATACCGCCTTATGTTGCGACTACCGGCCCGCGTAGTCACGAGTTTTGACGGTTCTGGGAACGCGCCGGCCGCCGGGTACAAGCGCTCGAGCCCACTTGGTCGTCTGCTCACTGTGCTCGTCTGCTGAGCTGCACTTCCTGCCTGCGGCAGTTGTATTGGGCCATAGATGGCGTCGCTTCGGGGCTGTCACATATATATTGAAGGTTGCTACCACTAGTCAGGTCGAGAGTAATTGGCCGGATGCCACATTGATTACACATTGGAAACACGCCAAGTTGAAACGTAGGCTCGCCCGAGCTACAAAGCAAAGGAGTCATAGCAGGAGCTGCCGCCAACATCCAGGTTACAAAACAAAGTGGCTGTAATAGCAATCAGGAGACTGCCAACGCACTGTCAAAAATAGCGTGAGCGTTTATTATCCATGTTATTTACATCATAGATTTACATAAGTCACTATCATTTTAATACAGATACAACAGCTGTCTGATGTGGCTGACATAGCTCTGACACTGCTCTACTCTGCCGACTATCATCATCGGCTGGCGCTTTTCAGCACGCTTATGTCAGCCTATAGCTCTTTTCGTACCGGCAATGATCCTAGAAACGAAACGAACACATTCATTGTCCAGTTCATCATCCGTCGGACAAGGATCATACTGCCACGGATCTGTGACACTGTTGCGTGCCGCATATCATTGAGTAACGCTGGACCACACTGGAGCCCCCCCCCCCCCCCCCCCCCCCCCCCCGTTGACTCATGCGTAGGTTACGCAGGTTGTATGTAGCTGCTATTATTAGTTACATTGCTGTTTGGTGGTGCCACGTGAGTTGCAGAGCTGCAGAGCATAGACTGACCGCCAGGCAGTGCTGGACTGATGTTCAAAATATAATGGTGCAGGCAGGCCATGCTGGGCCACTGGGAGGGATACTGTTTAATCAACTCCTACATATGACTCCTACATAAGACAGCATGAAGCATGTATGCATGGAAACGCTTTGTTTTTGAGGCCACTGCCATTTATCATATTAATGTATGTTATTGTCATTGTATACAAGGGGTACTGTCATGCTCTTAGTATTGCCACTCGTACAACTGCGAGTACGTACGGAGCATCAGCCGTGGCGCATGACTGGGTTGTGATATAGGTAATAGGTTCGACCGGGCCGACCGATTGTCAGAGTGCCAGAAAGAATGGAGGGGAAGGAGAATTAATCTGTATATCCCCGGTTAATCCTTTCACATTGAAAGCCGCTTCTGCGCGGTAAAGCTGCCTAGGTATCCGTTTCAACTAATCCCTAAACTCCTTCCTGCACTATCTATGCTTCAGTGAGTCTCGATGACTGGCTCGGAAACAGAAACACTCTGGCTTCCGCGGGAGCTGGAAACCCCCGCCGCGGTCCTAGCCCTGTCCCTCACGGAAGAAGGCAGCCGTCTGCGCCCTGGTCCCATGGGCACGGAGCAGCTCCGCTGCAAGGGCCAAGGGCATCTCAACTTCAATAACGTGCTGGAGCGCATGCACAAGGTCTGGGCATCGTCGCATGATGAGGTCGGGACACCCTCCCATGGCCGTATCTAGTAACCAGTAATAGCATTAGCCTAATTATGCTGGATGTGCCTGTCGGCTATGACCGCATCGGTGCTTGTGCTGACATCGTGGTGTTTCGTCTCGTGTTTCTATGCAGAAGGTTCCCATTTTTAAAGGCGACACCATGACAGATCGGATGGTGAAGAACAAAGTCTCAAACCTCAAGACGCGAAAGAAGGTGTCATGGTTCACTGACTTCAAGCCCTTGGATTCTGCGTTCAGCTACCACTTCAAGGAAAGCAAGGTTCCCCAGAAGGGCACCAAGCTGACAACGGACGCCCTCAACGCCGCTATGACCGCCGCCGTCCGCGAGGTGAAGGAGGCGTACGGGACTATGCCGGCATATTATGTACCCGTCCGCAGCCGCCGGCCGCCGGCAGTGCAGGCAGTCAACCCGACGTTGCAGCAGCAGGTAAGAACCGGCTAGCGTCATTTGAAGTATACAACAGTTCGAAACTTGAAACACGCTCTGTTTTCTCTGGCGACTAAAACGTTCTGCATGCGCTGACGTAGTGTTGCTCTGCCGTCTGGGAAGGGTTCCCCGCCCGCCGAAGACGCTGGGCCGTCTGTGGTGAAGGAGCTGGATACCCAGCAGTGGCGCAAGAGGAACACGCGGGGCGCCACGTGTGAGAAAAAGGAGGCGCAGCGCCCGCCACATTTATCGGGCGCAGACAGGAAGCGCCCGCGGCGTGCTGCCAACACAGAAGTGGTCTCGGCGGCTGCAACTTCCTCAACTTTGGTGAACCACAGTAGCGCACTAAACAAACTCGCCTGCGGAAATCGACTCTTAGCAGTGTAGGGTTTGGGAATCATAGGGATTAAGTTTTGAGCCCGCCACACCTACTGTATACCTATTGTTGGCAACCGTATATCAAAAACTCTGGTTTATCAGCTAAAGTTTTAGGTTTGGGCGAGGCCTGCAACAGTCCGCACCACAATTGAGCAGCGGAGCCAGCATGGGAGCCGGTACCCCTCCCGTCAATACTGCGGGCATGGAGCGCAGACATTAAAAGTGTATCTACATGCTGCACCTTCCTGCGTTATGTGTAATACTCCCTAAATTGATCTCCCTCCTGCACTCTCCTGCACGAGAGCTACTATTTGCATGTCGGCGATTAATGTGGACAGTACCTACGCTAAGGGTACCGGGTACCCATTCAAATTCCACGGCCCTGCTCTGTAGTAGTTTATACCGATCAAGCCTGCTGTTCAAACCCCCCCACATCGATCCGATATCGAATCCCCAAATTCTTCACTCCAGATCCGCACATCGCCCGCCGTGCAATACCTTCCTACATGCCTGTAGCCTAATTCCCACTGTTTTCTTGACTGATGGATTGTGGGACATTCAGGCGGTCGCCTTCACGCACGAGGATCAAAGCCACGAGGTGCTTTCAACTGGGCATGCCGGTGAGATTCTGTTGAGCTCATCTTAAAAACCTAAACCCTAGACTACATGCACTACAACTGCGCGGACCCGGGTGCTTGACTTTCCTTGCTCTGTCATGCTCAGCTCGCATGGGGAGTCTAGTGCATGCGTTTTTATCAACGTGAGTTTCACCTGCGGCTGACTTTCCGCCTTCTCACCCACATGCAGACACCGCTGCGGCGCACTGCCAGGCTGAAGTCAAGACTGCGTGAGCAGCTGGCCGCCGCGAAGTCTGAGTCCAAGACTGTGCGTGAGCAGCTGGCGCATGCGGCACGTGGAGGTGAGCCTTGAGCCCGGCCGCTACATGCGCTTGATCGCCGTATCCACCTGCATTACACCGTTGCTGTATTCTCCCTACCCTCCTTTCCCTGGATCTAAGCGCCGAGGAAGGCAATATTTCCAAATTTCGGTAGTTCATAGGGAAAAATGAGCACCAGTGTAGGTCTTACTCAATGCAATGTCATACCGGCTCATATGTGGGTCGCGCCTTCATTACATGCACCACGACTGCGCTGATTAAGTTGCTTGCTTCATTCTTAAAGCACTGAGTTTGCACAACGGACCTTGTGCATGTTTTTGAATCACGGGAATGCTGAACCCACAGCTGACTGCCCCCCTTACCCACGTGCAGCCACAGCTGCGGCGCAGGCCGAAGTCAAGCCTCTGCGTGAGCAGCTGGGCGCCGCACAGGGGGCTCATGCAGGTGAGCATTGAGCCCAGCCACTACATGCACCCGATCGTCATGTCGCCTGTACTGCTACACCGTTGTTCCACTCCCCTACCATGCCTTTCCTGATTGTAGGTGCTGAGGAAGCAAATGCCAAACTGCGCGAGTCCATGGAGAAAGGTGGGCCCCAGGGCAGCTCTCCCTGACATGCAATGCCATATCCACTCAGGTGTGGACCAGAGTATATTGACTTCTGCTGCGTGTGTGCAGAGAAAGCCACGCTGGCCATGCCCTCACTGCGCATGCTGTTGCTGCCGAGGCAGAGGCTGATAAATATAAAGCAGGTGAATATATGGCTGTTGCCATGCGTCTATGGTATTTTAATGCATCCAATCACGTGGATGCTGACTTGCAGCTGGCTGTGTCCCCCTTCCCCACACACAGTTGCCGCCGCAGCTCAGGCGGAAAACCAGCGTCTGCATGAGCAGATTGATGCCTCGCATGCGGCTGTTGCGGATCATGTTGTCAAGAAGCGCGCAGGTTGGGCGGGCCCCATTTCTGCCTGGCAAAAACGTGCAACGCGGAATGTGACTCACTGATCTTGCATTTTCGGATGCCCACTGCAGACGCTGAAGAGGGACGCAGCCGCCGCAAGTGAGTATAGGTCGCAGAAGAGCTGGCAGAAGCTCACCTGACGCTACCCGACCTTGGGGAAGGTGGTCTCTTGCCACCTTTTCCGAACACAGGAGGATGTCCCATGACCATCAGAACTGCGGCCCTCGACACATCCTAAATATGTGAGGCAGGGTGAGACCCAGCGGGCGCAGAATGCTGCGTCACTGGAATGGCCAGAGGTATGGGAGAACCAGCACTGATGGCCTCGTTCTGGAGACCTCATTGGGCACGGGCACCAATCCATGCAGTCATGCTGCTCTAGTAATCGCCCGCCGCGGGGCGGCTGCACCCGCCTCCAGCTATATGCATCTGTACATACCCCTTCCCCTTCATGCCATTGGCCCTGCGGCTCAATTTCAGCAGTCAGTAGAGATGATAGCATATGCGAAACGACTGCTTTTGGTCAGCATCCACAAGATGGTAGAGTACATAGCAAAGTTCCGTAAATACACCGAATCCATTGATAGGTGGGAGCACCTGGAGCACGGTGCATGATATGGCTCACGCTTCCGCTCCCCCTTGAGACTCCCATCCTGTCCGCCTGAGTGGCAACTTTGTAAGGTCAGGAAACGAGAATCTGAAATACCCTGGCTATACTATCGTGTGTTATGTTTCACCATGAAACACGAGTCGTGTTGTGATTGATGTATGTGCGCATCTTAAATCCCGCATCTGTAATTGAGAGGTTGAAGACTGTTTGCGTGGGTCGTTGGTTTACAGTCATTTACTCACCGAGATGCATTTGTTTACGCATTGCACATCAGATGATGGGTCCGGCCGTGCGGTTGCACCACAGTCCCCAGTGCTTGAAGCGGCGATCACTCCGTCGCAGTGTCCCGGCCCATTGCCTGCCAACGGCCGCGGCATTGGAAAGCCCCCTCCTCCTTCGCCATAACCTGTGAGAAGCAGCGCCCGGTGGGAATCGAGCTCGCCACATCAGCCCCCACAAGTTGCTGCTGCTTTGGGTCGCCCTGAGAATGCCGGGCCTCCAGGCTGGCGCTCTCATGGACACGTGAAAGTGGCTGCGTCAAAGCGCGCTTAACGGCAAGGGCGCTGCCCATATTGGACAAGGGTAAGCTCCCCTCTGCCTCCTCCCCTTCTACCATTCGCCCACCCGTCCCCAGTAATGGGGGAGCCTCCGAGGCGTGGCACAGGATGCAGAAGCCCTTTCTTTGCATGGGCGCCCACAAACAATTCCATGTGGATGAATGAAAGGCAATGCCGGATCCTTGTACGTAGCATTGCATCGAAGTAACGGCCCATGCCCATAGTGAATAAATAATCCTCGCTTTAAACTGCGGAAGGAAATGACGTCCGGCTCCATCGCAAGCATGTGCATGGAATTACTGTTGGGCATGAGGCAGGCGGCGCATGCCAATTACGCCAGCAGCAGCAAGGTATTATCGGTGCTCGCCACCCAATTCGGGGAGGGGGAGGGGGCTATAGCAGGACAGAATGCATCCAAGTAGCAGTTGCCAATCGACCTAGCAGCATCGCCTAGAGTGATTTCGTCGCGGGTGTCAACGTCCAGATCGACAACGCCACCGTCGAGGCTCTATGAATATGAGACAGCGGCGATGCGCTTTCGTGATTGAATCTGTGCGTCCCGAACACACCGTACGTGCACACCCTTTTCAAGATGTCAGCGGCAAATATCTTCCTCCCATTCCGGGCGCAATAATCTTGTCCGAGGCACCGACTTGGGCTTGTGAGAGAACTGTTCTCAGGAATGTCACGCCTTGTATGCAGTAGTATCTCCATGGTGCGCATTTGATTGTGCAGCAAACAAGAAGGGGTTTCAGAATATCTGAAAGAAAATAGCACCGTCCTGCTACTGGCGCATGCATTAATACAAGTAGCTGCTAGCTTTAGGCGTCCCGTAATGCAATCTTTGTGTGAAGGCCGCCGAAAAGGTTATACGGGGGTTCATTTTAGTGTTCACGCATGCTGGGACAAGCGCAGGCACACACACGCGCGCGCACACACACACACACACACAGAGCAAGATTCCCTATTTTCCTCAAATAGCGCGTCATCCTCATGCTCTGTCCAGCTTGAAGGGATATCCAGCTTTTGTGATACATACACCTAAACATTTGTATTGACAACCCATCAGTTGGGAGAGCCTTCATCTGTAGCTAGCCACTGGTGCATTCATTACAATAGCTGTCCCAGCAAAACTGAGCATTCCTACCAGACCGTAGGCTTGGCCGGCCTGCCCAGGCCTCGGACTAGGGAGGAGCGGTGCCGAGTTGCTCGACTCAGGGCCGCTGCGCTTATTCATGGCTCGACTTTCGACATCTCAAACAGCTCAAAGTCGGTGACCAGCCCTGCCGTCGCCACGCCGAAGGCCTTGATGTGATCACTGTTCATGTGCTGCTGCCACATCTCCCGGGTGGTCCAGCTCTCGTAAAAGACGAACCTCCCTGGCACAGTGTTGTCCTCGTGTAGGTCATACTGCAGACAAGCCTCCTCCTTACGGGTCTCCACGACGAGCTTGAGAAGCTCGGGGCGCACTTTGTCGATGTTGGCCGGACTCACCATCAGGCGCGCCACGATGGTCAGCTTGGACATACTGACGTGGGAGGGGCTCGACAGAAATAACGGGACGGACGGGTTTGTCCCTGCAAGCTTACCTGCACTCGGACTCTCTGACGTTTGTCTCTTAAATCAGTGCGTGCAGCGGGTCTGCAAATATATATGCACGCAGAGGGTGCGAGAAGGCACTTGCTTGCAGCCGGGCCGGGGTGTGACGAGGCAGCAAGGCGGCGCGGCGGGTTCGTTCCCGGCGGTGTCGCGGAGCCTTCCTAGAGTTGGTTACCAGGATGCGGGCGCAGTGGCGCTTCGGCGAAATCAACCGACACGCGTGTGACGTCAACAACCAGTCACTCCTCGCAGCATAGATAGAACCTCGGCTGGGATTCTTGTAGCTGACGATGACGCGTGTACCCTGTAGCGACCATATGGCCTCGGCCGGCCTCGGCCCTCCGGGTGTGGATGTCCTCAGCCCCTACCGTACCGGTACTCGCAACAGTACCGGCAGTAGTTTGGTACCAGTAAGGAGTAATCCTACTTGAGGATTAGCAGCTCCGTTTGGAATCGGCGGCAGCCCCTCATCAATCGGCAGCCATCCGCCGACTGCATGGATATGATCAAATTGATTCCGCAAGCAGGCGGTGTCCTCGAAGAGTAGTACTTTTATATGGGGTTCTAGGTTAGACAAACGCGGATGAATTCTGCCATACGGCCCCCAACATGGCCGGTTGACAATAACTGATCAAGCAGTTTTTTCATTTTTCCTAATGGCCAGCTCTTCACCGCGCACAAGCTGGATTATTCTGGCAGCACGCGCGCGCAGACCACGAACGAGCCAAACCGATGAGATCTGAGCTACTGTAAGCTACGATATACATACGAGGACTTATTTTCTTACGAGAAGCAGCCTGGAACTGCTACTTCCTGTACCGGTACCATGGTAATCCTGACCATATAACTAGCTCATGTAACTATTACTAGTAATCCTGACCATATCCCTGGTGTATTATATCTGATCGAGCTTTTATTTTTATGGGTGCGTATTGGAGAAACACGTGAAGCACTTGATTAGGTATAAGTACTCGGTGCCTCGATGATCTGTCCCTGACGCGAATGCTGTGCTGCATTTCATGCCAGCAGGGTGATTACCAGGGCGCTTGTGCTGTGTATGACGCGCTTATATGGATGCCTGCATATAGCGCTTGGTGCATGCAATTGTTCAGCATGGCATCCCTTTCTGTCAACTTGAGTGTCAAATCGACAGCACCTACCCGGCACACTGTTAATGGAGGATCTTAACAGGGTGATGTCCGACCGGCACCGTGTGAAGGACACTACGGCTGCAGCAGTACTGGAATAGTGATCAGCAGTTTTTTTTGCCTGGATGATATGATATATATGTGAAAGTTGTCTTGGATGGAGATGAGCGGCATCTACTGCCATTTTGTCGAGAATCCGGGGATGCCATAAGGCATTGTGGCATTTGAATTTTCTTACAACTTTATTCATGCAGGTCTGAACTACACAGGCCAGCTGTCTCGCGGCCCGATTACATGAACTCACATAAGGTCTGCTGCCCCCGAAGCCGGCATCGCACATAGCATGTGCTCCTCTGAAGGCCAAGGCCCTAATCTATCTATTGTACCCGTCATCTTTCCGTTGTGATTGTTTATTAACCCCCATCCCTACCTGCACCCTTTCTGGCACTACATGTTTGAAAAGCGCTTGATTTACATTGTATGTGTCAAAATTAGGCAGACAAGCTTCATCCATTACCAGTCAGGTGTGCTATTTCATCCTAGGACTAATGCCTCAGCTCTCGATACACCTGCCAAGCACCTAAGCACCCGAACCATCAGGACGCATCAAGTTGCGCAGGAACCAGCAGACAGCGTCTGAATGCCCATGTGCAAATTTCACCCGCTGCTTGGAGCATGCTTCTTCTGGCCTCCTAGCCCAAACATGGAGGTGACGGCGTTGCCAGCGCTGCCGAACACCTTCCCGACGTTGCCTGCCCCATCCACCACACCCTTGCCGATGCCATTGGCTCCGTCGACCAAGCCCTTGCCAGCCGCCCCGCCGACTCCTGTGACCGCCTTACCGACGGAGCCCGCGCCATCTGCGAAGCCCTTGGTCAGGGCTTGCCCCGCGCCAGTGATGCCGTGTGCGACGGTCCCCACGCGGGTCTGCGGCGTCTTGGCGACGGGCGAAGCGCCCGTGGGGACAGGCGCAATCATGGATGTGACGGCCGGCTGGCTGAGAGCCTCAGGACTGAGGGCAATGCCGCTACCCTGCTCGGGGGCACTGCTCGCGCCAGCTGCGGGCTCAGTGGTGACAAAGTCCTCCATTGTGGGCTGCGGGGCGCCCGCTCCGGGCTGCTCGTCCGCTTGCTCTGGCTCCTGGCTGGCCCCGGCTCCGGCATCCTTCGAGCGGCCGCCGCTGAGGTGCATCGCTTTGCCAATGCCCCCTAATGCGCCGGCAGCGCCCTTGCCAATGTGTCCCAGCGCATCGGCAGTCCCTTTGCCCGCGGCGGAGACACCCTGTGTCACTGCCCTGCCGGTGCCGGTGACCACCCCGGCGGCACCATTGCCAACGTAGGCGACGCCCTCCGCAGTGCCCTTTCCAGCGTACATCATGCCGCCCGCCAGCGCTTTGCCGGTGCCATACACGGCCCCCGCGGCTCCATGGCCAACATACGCGACGCCATCTGTGACAAAGTGGCCAGAGCTGCTGGCGCCCGTCACCACGCCGGTGAATAGGTGCCCGCCAAAGTCGGCCGTCGCGGTGCCCGCAGCGCCAGCGCCGTGCCAGACAGCCTTGCTCACGTCGCTGGCGCCCTTCCAGGTGCTGTCGATCACAACCTTGCCGGCTCCAAGCGTGCCGTTCGCCGCCTTGCCAACCTCACCGAACGTGAAGTCCAGCACGGTGCGGCCACCCATGACCATGGCCTTCACAGCACCCAGGGACTTGTCGCCGGTGTACAGGCCGGCGTGGAAGGCGGCTTTCGCGACCATGAGCGCCAGGTCATGCCCACCGTTGTGCAGGGTGCGGAGGACCAGCAGGTTCAGCCACACAAACAGACCAATGGGGGTCTGCAGCACGGCCGGCTCCACATCCATGGGGTACACGATGATGGGCGGCATCAGCGCCACCTTGCCCGCCCGCAGGTGGATCTTGCTATTGCCCACCAGCGTCAGCTTGGTGACCGCCATCAGCTCGGGCTCTGCGGGCGCCTTGGGCTTGTGCGGGTCCTTCAGCTTCTCCGCCTTGGCGGGTCCGGCCTTGACCTCCGCCTCCTGCTCCTTGGTGATTTGCTTCACGACGCGGTCCAGATTTGTCTCTCTCAGCGTCAGGTACACGTAATTCACCCGCATGTTCTCGAACACCGTCTGCACGTTCCACTTGTAGCGCAGCTTCGCCACTTTGTCGCGCGCCACCTGTGTGATCGACACCTTCACCTTTGGCAGCATCACCACAACGTCCTCTTCCGCCCCATCGGAAGGCGTATAAAGCTTTACCGACTCGGCCTGCGCCTGCGACGGCGCATCGGCAGGAGTTTTGTCGATCAGGGAGAGTAGAGTCCTCACAGCAGGGCAGGCAGCCAGGAGGGAAGGTTTCGCCGCATCAGCTGAGTCAGCGTCATGGACGTACCTCAAGTCGCAGCGGGTTGCGGTGTATTTGGCACTCGAGGCCAGTGAGGTCGACGTCCAGCCCGAGCACACGCCTGCGAATGGCGAGCAGGCGACGCAAACCCCGCAAGACATCAGCACAACCGCCACACCGTATACTTTGGCATCGACAGGGAAAGTCAGATCGAGAGCACGCGGGTTGGTGCAGGCAAGGATCGATACGACACGGGCGGAGGGAGGCTCTCACTTGACTGCCGCTTTCACGAAGGAGACACGGCGTATCCAAATCAAGATCATCAGCATGCTGGTAATCACGACGGCGCCGCCGGCGATACCGAGCGCGGCGGTGACGAAGACCGCCATGCTGCCTCGATTCTCTGCAGCTTTTCACTGGGCTAGCTGGGTACTGGCAGGGCAGCGCTATCGAGGCACCTGCTGGCTGCCAAGTGTTGATCGCGTCGAGAACGTAAGATACTGGGAGTAAAAATGCAGTGGCAGGGTAAACCCCGAGGAACGAGAAGCTGGCACCCTAGCTTGGTGCCAGTTGCAGGACTACCGTGAAGTGCGTGGGAACGTCGTAGTGAACCGGTGTCCGCGGACAAGGAGCGCGTCACAAGCCTGCTCGCGACAAGATTGGACGCGAGAAGTTGTGACCTCGTCCTGGGTTATGGCGGTGAACAGCCCCGGTGTCCGCCTTGTCGTGCCGACACTTCGACATCGAGCGAGCGTCATCGTCGTTGCGCTGTGCGCGCGATGCCGAAGCAGGCAGCACACCCCCCAGAGCGGAGCGCCGCCGTGCTGGCACTCTGGCAGCCGGTTTCTGGCGTGTGACATTGCTGACGACATAGATATCGTCCGAAGTTCGCGCTATTAATTATTGTCCGACAGCGACAACTCCAATAATTTCAGAGCATCGCGCTGTATCGATCGTCTGTAAAATATACACGGGATCCGTTCCGCTGGCGGGCTGGGGACTAATCCCTACCTGGTACCCGTACTGGTGTAAATTACAGAGGCCAGCAGTAAAAAATCCACCGCCGTACTAGCTAGAGGGGATCAACACAGGCCCATGACGGATTGCCGCGGCTGCATATTATAGGCAACCAAGCGCTACCAGGATTCGGTTACCAATACGGGCAGGTACCCGCTGCCACTTCGAAATTCGAATATTTACCCAAGGAGGCACGATTTGCCAAAGAATGTCAGCTCGCTTACATTGGAGGCTAAGACGAGAACCACAGGCTTGGCCTGGGTGTCTCCTAGCGCAGAAAGATGGCTGTGGGTGGGTGGGTGCGCGAGCCGGTTGAGGCGAGCGCAAAGCAGAGAGTGCCGGTGCCGAGGGCGGATCCCTCAGGTCGTGGTGCTGGTGCGGGCCGGCAGGCCCCAGTCCGTGCGCCGACCGCGCGCGGGGATCGTGCGCGATACAACATTGCTAAGTACTGTAAACCTCTAGATGACTACATCTGACCATTTACCCAAGGAGGCACGATTTGCCAGAGAAGAAAGCCAAAGGCTTGCACAGGTAGCGAAGTGTAGCGGCCGGACGGGGACGAGCTAGCGGCAGAACCGCAACATAGCAGCTCGCTGCCGAGGCCGCGCCTTTGCGCAACCTGTGCGATGCCCACGTGACACTGGGGGGCGGCTGGGCGCCCGCCGCCAGGCAGGCGTCCCGCAGCCAGTCAGTGAGAGTGGCTGAAAAGGACCAAGCGGCGGAAGGCTCCAGCGGGGAGACACTCCAAAACTTGGTCGGCAGGCCGGCGCCGGAGAGAGGGCGGCAAGAAGGCGGGGCTCGGCCGCCATCGACACCGTCCAGGGCGCTCCAGAGCCCGGGCGCGGGCGCCGTGCGCGGGACGGGCGGCCCGGGTACTGTACACTGTACTGCAGTGACGGCCGTACCGCCAGGGATTGGCCGCATGCCTTAGCATGACAGTGAAGATACATGTACTTGTCGTACGCTGTCAGACCCCGCTGCTCAGCGAGGCCGCGGGCGGCGGTGTCGTCGGTCAGAATCCACAAGCGAGGCTCGTCGCCGTCGCGTGGGGGTGGCTCCAGACCGGAAGGGGGGACTTGACCGAAGTAGGCGAAGTCGACGTACTCGAGCTCGGTGTCGAGTGCGTCCAGCTCAGCAGGAAGGGGCTCTTGCGCTCCTTGCTCACCACCCTCGGGCGCAAGCGCGCCCGCGGGAATGGCTGGCTGGGTGCCTTTGGGAGGAGGCGGTTGTACGGGAGGGGCCAGTCGAGCGAGTAAGGCGGCCGTAGCCGCCTCGAACTGCTCGGCCAGCCGCTTCTCCAGGGCTTCCGCTTGGGCCGTCAGGCGTTTTTCCAATTCGGTGTCGTCGGTCAGAATCCACAAGTGAGGCTCGTAGCCGTCGCGTGGGGGTGGCTCCAGACCGGAAGGGGGGGCTTGACCGAAGAAGGTGAAGTCGACGTACTCGAGCTCGGTGTCGAGTGCGTCCAGCTCCGCGGGAAGGGGCTCTTGCGCTCCTTGCTCACCACCCTCGGGCGCAAGCGCGCCCGCGGGAATGGCTGGCTGGGTGCCTTTGGGAGGAGGCGATTGCACGGGAGGGGCCAGTCGAGCGAGTAAGGCGGCCGTAGCCGCCTCGAACTGCTCGGCCAGCCGCTTCTCCAGGGCTTCCGCTTGGGCCGTCAGGCGTTTTTCCAATTCCGCGATGGATGCCGCTGTGGCACCGCCCGGGGCGTCGTCGACTAGGGCGCCTTCCGGTACAGGGCGAGGGGGCATCCTGCTGTCGCGGGGTGGGGAAGGTGTAGCGTCTCGGGAGGCTGAGGCTCGGGTCCGAGTCGGCATAGAGTAGGTTGACGCTCTGCTCGACTGCTAGAGTCGAGACTGCTTGCGCGAGCCGGTTGAGGCGAGCGCAAAGCAGAGAGTGCCGGTGCCGAGGGCGGATCCCTCAGGTCGTGGTGCTGATGCGGGCCGGCAGGCCCCAGTCCGTGCGCCGACCGCGGGGATCGTGCGCAGTACAACATTGCTAAGTTCTGTAAACCTCTAGATGACTACATCTGACCATATATTTACGGATTATCCATGGTCAGTGGACAAAGCGCGCCGCCTTCACCTGGGGAGTGCGAAAATGCAGGATATGTCATCCAGGGTGTGTGAGCGAGGGTGAGTTTACAGCAATGCTTATGAATGTTAGGTACATTTTATGTTGAAATAATGACTAAATATTAGGAGCAAGACAAGGCGTCAGTTTTAAGCGTTGTATTTTGGGGGATTTAGGGTTTTTACCCTAAAACCCTACAACCCTAATAGTCTTCTATTTTGAAAACAGGTACTCCTTGCGATGGGCATGATCGGGAAGGGAGCTGAACGCTCATTGTGGTCGGGCGGCTGCAAATGGAGCGCTGACCCTATGGACAGTTTATTATCTATGAGATGCAGCACATTGAGAACAAATGCAGCTTTCATGCATGCAGTGACTTGGCATTGTCATGGCAGCATGACTCATGCATCCGCCTTGTAACAATGGCAAGCAGTGCACCGTGAGAGTGCATTTAAAGGAACAGTGCAACCCTCCAACACTGCCGCAAGTCCTGATTCTACCCTGCTGAAAACCTGTAATGCCATACAGCTGAGCAGTCCATTACACGCGTTCAAAAGCAAAGGACAGCCCCCGTAAACCAGATGGAAGTATTCTGAATGACAGGCAAACCTACAACACCAAGCATTGGCGAAGAGTGAAAAGCATCGTCAACAACTTGAGTTTTGCCATGCATGATTGAGTAGCAGAGTATGCGAGACTGGAGGTACAACTGAGTCAAAGGTAGAACACTCAGCTGGTCATTTAACATGCAGCACAGGAATATCAGGGGATTGTCTTGAAGTCGTCGCACAGGTGGTAGTAGGTCCTGCCATACTCATCCATGGAGCAAGGTACCTTGCTCACACAGGCACCTAGGAGGAGTGTTCAGGGGTATCATGCTTGGGATAGCCGGGAACGTGGACTCCATGGCATGTCAGTAATCATAGTCTTGGTCCACATCCAGAGTTCTTCCGCCGCCAGAGAACTTTCTGGGCTTGATTCCTGCCTGCTCATCCCGCATCTTGTGTCCCTGCCCGACGACGTTGCCTGTGATGTTGAGGCCAGTCATTTTCGCGGCAACCTCTTTCACATTTCCGTTGAGAATGTCTCTCACATTGCCGGACGACGCAAGATCCATCTGACCATTGACAATGCAAATGTCAACCCCAGGAAAATCCACATCACTTTCATTGGCAGAGGTAACGGTGCTAAATGTGACACCCCTTGCGTCCCATGCTTTCCCTCACGCCGGTCTGTGAAGCTTGGGATGATATGCGTTGGCATACGTACCGGTGTTTTCCCGTCCTTGTTTTTTGGGTTTCTGCTGTCTTTACCCATGTAGCTGACAAGAGCGTGGAGAGAAGACAATGCGCCTCTCTTTGCCGCCAGATGCAGCGGAGTCTCGCCGTCTTTGTTTTGTGCCAGAGTACTCGCATGAGCCCTCAGTAGGTACGATGTAGCCTGCCAGGCACATGCATTATGAACACAATTACTGCTGATGAAGCTAGGGCCGTGTCTCAGAGCAGCCCTGACGAGCTGGGACATCCTTGACGTGGACCCCACTGGTGATATGTAGCTACGCTGCAAGGGAAAGCATAAACAAGGAAGGGATACAGTTATTAGATGCTCCTTGGCGGATACCTGCTCATGGTTGTTCATTGCTGCATAGTGCAACGGGCGATCAAGGTTCTTGCCCGAGAACTCCTTCATCTCGTCACCTCCCTTGGCAATGAACAGCTTGAGCACAGCGGTGTGACCTTTCAGGGCAGCCCAATGGATTGGTGCCTCGTTGTCATTGTTTACTTTCTACAAATGCGGGAGCAACGATCACATTTTAGGATCCAGCAGCTGCGCAGTTTATGGAGGCGCATCCAAGTCCCGTCCTGAGTAAAGCTGGTATCCTTGCGTACCCTGAGAGCGATCTTCGTGTGGCCATCGAAGTCGATCAACACCTTCGCCGCGTCAGCGTGCCCGTTGACAGCCGCTAGGTGCAGCGGCGTCTCTCCGGTGTTATCGACCGTAGTGTGGTCCACGCCTGCATCTAGGAGAAACTGGCAGAAACAGACAGGGTTTCACGGCTCCGGCTTAATTGACGCCGGCGCAGGGTACCTGAAAACGCGGCGTTTGCCGGCGAGACTAGCGGACCTCACCTTAACGAACTTGGCATGTCCAAACTCAGCCGCTCGGTGAATAGCTGTACGGCTCATCAAGGGGTCCCGAAGCTCCAACACCGCCCCTCGCGACAAAACGCTTTCAGCATCCGCCCAGTCCAGCAGCTTTTTGGCCGCCTCTATGTCGCCTGTCTCCGCGTACGTCACGATATCCGTTGGCTCCGGCATCTCCAGATGTTTCGCGACCTACTTGAACCCTGTGCCCCCCGCTGCGGTTGGGCGCCACAGTCGGACGTGTGTTAGCCAGGTCTTAAGGGGCACTCGCTAAGAGCAATATCTTCGAAGCCAAGGAGAGAAGCAACCGGTGACGCTGCAGTCGTTTTGTACGGCAGGCTAATACCGGAGAGGGGGCGTGGTGCTGTACGTGGTAGCACAGGGATCGCTCTGGGTGGTATGAGTACGTACGGTGCTGGCAGGGTACAGGTCGAGAAATACGGTGAAACCGGGACGTTGTTACCGTCGCGCCTACGTACGGGGTACAGGTACAAGTACAAGAAACGCGTCCTCTCGAAGCAGCCGCCAGGGGATCAGCGGCACCTGTACTACCTCACCGCAGAACAGTCGGCGAAGACGTGCTGATTTGAGGTTGTGTCGGCCCACCGATATGGGTGCAGCTCATCTCCGTTGGTTGGCCAGGCTCTTTTGCACCTTGCTGCGGCAGGGTATCAGCACCGCCTTTCGGCAGCGCGTCGGCAGCATCAGCACAAGCGCATGCAGCTTAGATGACATGCTGACGTTGTATACTACGCTTCAAAATAAATGACAAACCCTATTTTGGGTAGGGTCTGTGCTCATTGGCAATCGAAGAGCGTGGCGCCAATCGTAAAATAGGGGTATGTTGGGTAGGAGTGTTGGCTACAACCCCCATATTTGCGAAAAAAAACTCGTATTTTAGATTGAATTGGTTTGGCCGTGTACATTGAGATGTATGTACATGTAAAAACGAGGCACGAATTTCGCACATGCATCTCGAGGTTACATTAGCACCCATATTCAGAAAAATATTCCTACGCCCAGCGCATGAGGAGTATTTGGCATGGCTCTATAGCAATAGCCTGCCCATAGATGTGCTCGCATGGTACCGCGAGTGATCCCGCATCGCGTCTTCCAGCCGCTCACAATGCCCGCGTACATCAGCGTTACACAAGTGTTACACCTGTCGCGAGGCACGTACTCGCGCGCCATAAGAGCACCTAAAAAACCAGTAAGTCCAAATTCGGTATATATCGGTTATATTTCCGTCATAATTCTACGATTAAGCAATAGTTTTGGCACACCAAATTTATTTAAAATACCGGCAGGTCACCCGCCCGCGTCCCCAGCTCGGAGGGTTTTCGTAATGCGTTGATACTCGAAAAATGTCCAAGGTACATCCCTTGTCCGCTCGGTAGAGCGGTCGTCTCGTGTGCGAGAGACCCGGGTTCGATTCCTGGCTGATGTATTTCGGCAATATCGGCCCGGCGTGTCCCGGGTTTACCCGGTTGATGCATTAGCCCTTCGGGGTTCGAATGAGGCAATGGTCTATGGGCTATGCCAGACCTACGACTGCAGTTGGCGCACGAGGTCAAGTGCTGGGGCGGCTTCGGCCGATGTCCCGGGGCGAACTTTACTTTACTTTTACTCGAAAAATGCTCACCAACTGCCATTGGACGGCACTTCGATTGCCATTAAATGTGAAGCGTAGTATATTGCCGGCAGCTTTTTTTTCTCGCCCCCGGGACAGGCCTGGCACCAGTGAAACCCTTGAGCTTGCGTGCATCCTCCGTAGAGCAGCAGTAGGGGCAAAAACACTAAAATAGAAAATTGTAATAATATGTCGCTCATCTAGCTACTATACGGGCACGTAAACTACAGCGAGTACTCCGCGTATATTACACGGGATCACGCGAGTACTGCCGGTACCCGTACCCGAGTAATGGTTTGGTTTTCTGCACGGTACGCACGGTGCCAGGTACCTGTACCTACCAGGGTTAGACTGCAGTATCTACTGCACTGCAGACTGCAGAAACTGCAGCCTGCAGTTAAGCTACTGCACTGCAGCCTGCAGTACTTCCCGAAAAGGGGCTGCAGTGCAGTTACACAAATGTGCCCCAAACATATGCCCTTCACTGTCCCGCCCTTCCCTATAATTATTACATGAGCTAGCAGCGCAGAAGGCGATATCAGGAAATCACCAAAAAAAAAGGACAATCAGAAAGGTCCGCTACAACGACTGCGAGGTGGAAGCAGCAACATGAGAAGACGCAGAATGGGCACGCACGAGCCCACGCCTCGGACTTGGCCATCTGCACACCAGCAGAGAATGCCGCCCAGGGTACCATGCACGCAAGCCAAGACCCGCTGCAACAGCCCCCGCCGTGTGCGCGACAGGTGACGGCGGAACTCATCAGTTTGGCTGGCGACAAAGTTCCGAAGCGCCTGAACGGATTGACCACGAAGGAAGCATGAGGTCGGGGCGGAAGGACCGCCAGGGAAGTTGCGCACAGCCAACAACACCGCGAAGATGTAGACCACCGTCAAAGCGGACTTCCCGAGACGGCCGCCGTCCTCAACCACAAAAGGGTAGTACCGGTGAGCACCCCGCACATACAGGAGCGGAAGACGCCATGTTAGGGTTGCGCCTAGCGACTACCCTAATACCACCTGCGACGTTTTATGGCCAAGTAATCTTACTGTTGTACTGCTGATATTTCAGCACGTGTATTATGTACTGGTACGGCCACAACCAGGCGCCAGTAATAAATATTCCTTGTAACATAAATACAGTACGCGCTACAACTCCTAATCATCAGGATAGCGCTACTAGCCGCCTGTCCGCGGTGCCAAGTTGGACCGCTATAGGATAAATATCCAATGCCACCAGCATGTTGTAAGAGATTACATTCAGCAACCAACTCCATTCGCCAAACGCTACGAGTAAGAGTCTTGTTTCACTAAGTACTGCCACGAGTACTTACACTGGTTTCGGCTTCCTGTTACGATCCATCTCCACCTGCCGACCCACCGCGACCTGCTCTCGCACGCACGACGATACATTCGCGATTTCGCAGGTCCTATCGACCCTTGGTAACGATTCTGTACCCTTCAACCTTTATCCGAGTCGCCTGTCGCCATGGCATCGCACCGGAGCGCCCGTCAAGCCGGTTACCCTCCCGGTGGTCCACCCGCCGAGCAGTCTATGCGTCAAATTGTCGAGAAGAAGATGCTGGAAGCCCGCGTTGTGGCGCCAACCCAGAACATCTCTCACAAGCTCGCCGACGTTCATGACTTCCCAGCAGTCAAGGCCTTTCTGGAGAATGTCGACAAGGAGATTTCCGACCGCAACAAGCTTTGGGTTCCTGAGACGGAGGCATGGCTCGGTCGCCAGTTCAAGACCGATTCTATCGCGGCTCACACCCACCAACTTGTACTCAACAGCCATGAGCTTCAAGTTCACATTGTTATGGGTTGCGAGGTCCTGACTCACTTTGTCAACTATCAAGATTGGAAACAAGCTTTTTTCAAGGCCGCTTTCCCCAACGGCATTCAGACAACTGTCGGAGACTATGCGCGTAACATCTGCATCAAGCCGAGCGACCCCAAGATGGCTACTTGCTGCGTCGACTTGCAGCGCAAGCTACAAGCTGCATTTGCTTTGCTGCATGAACCTTTCGTTGTGCCTGAGTACTTGCAAGTGCAGCGTATTTTGCAGGCGATTCCCAAGCACGAGGGAGCCGAGGTGCAAAGGATGGCTAACCACAACAACGAGGTTGTCTTGACTCATGAAGTACTTTTCAGACATCTCTCGGCTATCGACGAGGAGCACCGCGTCGCTGTCGAGATTGCCCAAAGGAGGCAGGCCAACATCAAGAAACACAAGCGTCGCTACGAGGAGTATTCAGGTCGTTATCACATGCCAACCTCCACAAACCCGTGGTCACGCAACAACGGAGCATCAACCAGCTCTGCCCCAAGTCGTCATGCTGCTCACAACAGCTTCCCCAGTCGTCAACCAAAAAAGAGTCGCTTCTCTGGTGAGTGCGCCAAATGCGGCAAAAAAGGCCACTCAATTTATGAATGCCGCCATGCGTCTGAACATGACAAAGAACAGTTCAAAGCCAAAGTGGCAGCTAACAAGCTAGCCAAGCAAGTCGACAAGATCGACTTACATAAAAACAAATGACGGTGTTGGGCGACATGCCAACCTGTGCCTCTCAATGTAATTGAGACAATTGACACTGACATGTCGCCGAGTCCATGCAAACATGCATGCACTGCTAAACTGCCTGCTCAGCCCCTGCATGAGATCGAGGATACAGATGTCGATATGGTCGAGCATTGCGCTCCCGCGGCACTGAACCCCTCCGACTCACAACCTGAGCATGAAGCTCATGGGTGTTCCTGTGCTCATTCACACCTCGTTGCCGACATCGAGGACGAGACAGGGTGCAGAGAAAATGTCGACAAAAATGTCAAAGTCAAAAAGACGCATGCTAAACTGCATGCCAAACTGACTATCATGCAAAAGAGATCTCGAGTGCGCAGAATGCGTACCAAAAACAATAATCAAAAAAATGACACTGAAATTGACAAATATGCAAAACCAAATGCATGTCCAACTGACTCTGTTGTGTTTGACCAAGCAGAATTCAAGAGACTGAATAATGCCTATGGTCCAGTCACTTTTGATGCCTGTGCCTCAGCATATGATGCTGTCTGTTCAGATTATTGCAGTGCTGAAAAAACCATTTTTGCAACAAAATATCAAAGGTAAAACTGTGTTCATCAATCCAGTGTATGATGACACAGCCCTGCCTATCTTGCAGCATTTTGAGATGCAAAGACAAGAGTCACCTTTTGACACAAGAGGTATTATTGTTATGCCCAGATGGTCCTCACAATTAGGACAATCCTGGAAACCACTGCTTTCAAAATATAAGAAAATTCATAGCTACCCGCCTGGAACATATCTGTTTCACACACCCAGTTCAGCGACTGATACTGAACCTATGGGGCCCACTGAGTGGTATGTTGATGTCTACCTGGCTGACTACACTGTTGAGGAACGTTCAGCCCAGGCAATTAATGACGTCGTTACCACTGAGGAACTCAAAACCATGCTGGCTGAATAGCAAGGTAAGGAATATAAACCAAAAGCCACAAAGTCCCACCAGTCACGTATGATGACAGAAAAATGTTTTGTTACCAGCAAGTCTGATCATGACTTATTGCTATTACACCCAACATGTGCTGAATTTAATATAACACCTTCCGTACTGGTTGACAGCGGTGCTACTTTGAACTTTGCCAGCACCACCTATGACCAAGAGCTCTTGGGTGTGGTATGTGCTCTGAAAGAATGGCGCTGCTACTTGGAAGGCAGTCGCCGTATTACAGTTATAACTGACCATGCCACATTGAGGCATTTGCCTACACAGGAAGGACTAGGCAGACGCCATGCCCTATGGTTACATGAAATCTCACCATACATGGCAGTCAACCCACAGACTAATGAGCCTGTGTTGCAGATATTATATCGCAAAGGCGCTGACATTGAGGCTGATGCTCTCTCTCGCCGCCCTGACTTGCATTATGCATTGACTGAATATGAAAACCAGCTGGTCGAAGCTGACCTTGAACAAATGCAGGACTATTTGTCAGCAATGTCCGCCTTGCAGATTGACAGCAAGCTAATAAACAAGATCAAAGCTGCCGACATCACTGATGTTGCCTACAGCCATGGACGCACCCCCAACGGTGTGCGACAAGATGAGACTGGTGGTCTCTACTACATGGCAGATAAGGTCTGTATACCCAATGATTCTGAACTGAGAAAACTCATCATTGAGGAGTATCATGTTGGTAATGGACACCCCAACCATACCCGCACTCTTGCCAACATACTGCGTATGTTTTGGTGGCCACGCATGAATACCACAGTCAAGCATTACTGCAAACACTGTGATACTTGCGTTAGAATCAAAGCAGCTACCACCAAGCCTCATGGTTCTTTATTTCCCTTGCCAAAGGCAACCAAGCCTTGGGAGATAATCTCAATGGATTTCATAACCAACTTACCTGAGGTGGATGGCTATGATGCTATTGCTACGTTTGTTGATACATTCACCAAACAGTCACATTTTGTGCCATGCAATATTAAGATTGATGCGACACAGCTGGCCAGATTATATTTGGACAATATTTACAGACACCATGGTCTCAGCAGATGTATTATCTCTGACAGAGATCCCAGGTTCACTTCAGTGTTCTGGAAATCATTATTTACAGCTCTGCAAACTAAGCTAAATATTTCCAGCGCTTATCACCCGCAAACTGACGGTCAAACTGAACGCACCCACAGAACTATTGAGCAAATATTACGTGCGTTTGTTCACAAGCAACATGACTCTTGGTTAAGTCATTTGGCTCTTGCTGAATTTTCTTACAACAATTCAGTCCATTCAGCAACACATTATGCCCCTTTTGAGGCAATTTATGGCATGATGCCACTGACACCACCTGATCTGATTGCTACTGCCAACCAAGATGCACGCAACACAGTTGCAAATATTCAAGATATTCACATGTTGATTACTGAGCAACTGAAGCTTGCTGATGAATATCAAAAGGTCTATGCCGACCGCAAAACCAGCCCTGTTGAGTTCGCAGAAGGAGACAAAGTCTGGCTCTCAACGGAGCACTTGCTCATACGCAACCAGCCGGCGCGCAAGTTCCGACAGCGCTACATCGGCCCCTACCCGGTCACAGCCAAGATCTCCAGCCAGGCGTATCGTCTGCGCCTGCCACCAACGTTCGACTGCCACAATGTGTTTCACATCAGTCGACTGCGCCAGTGCGTCAACCCAGATGCACAGCCCGATACAATACCGTCCAGTGTGGAGCCCCCTACCTGTCGACGAGTTCGTCGTTGAACGCGTGCTCGATTTCTCTATCGAGCGCCGCGAGGATCTGTACAAGCGAGGACTCTGCCTCGTCTTTCTGGTGCGTTGGCTGAACTACGACTCAAGTCATGACAGCTGGGAACCATACAGCGCGCTGCGACGTGTCGAGGCGCTACACGATTTCGCGAGGACGAGCCGACATCTGCAAGACACGCTACGCTCAAAGGAATACGCCAACATGCGAGCGCGCCACCCGTCACGTTTTCCAGAGTCCATCCCGGAGCGTTGACACCTACTGCTGCTGTTGCTGTTGCTATATCACGCTTCCACCGCCAACCGACATCTGGGCCAGGCCTTCGGCGACGCGAAAAGACACTTTCCAGTTCGTCATTTATCAGAGGGGTGGGAATGTTAGGGTTGCGCCTAGCGACTACCCTAATACCACCTGCGACGTTTTATGGCCAAGTAATCTTACTGTTGTACTGCTGATATTTCAGCACGCGTATTATGTACTGGTACGGCCACAACCAGGCGCCAGTCATAAATATTCCTTGTAACATACATACAGTACGCGCTACAACTCCTAATCATCAGGATAGCGCTACTAGCTGCCTGTCCGCGGTGCCAAGTTGGACCGCTATAGGATAAATATCCAATGCCACCAGCATGTAAGAGATTACATTCAGCAACCAACTCCATTCGCCAAACGCTACGAGTAAGAGTCTTGTTTCACTAAGTACTGCCACGAGTACTTACACGCCCGGTCCGCTGCCAACTTACCATGCTCCGCCTCGGTCGCCGCGATTCCCGGGGTGCATTAGCGGGGGTCGTTGCTCCAAGTGGGGGTCGTGGAGGACACGCACGCGAAGTCGATCATGTAATCGCACGCCGGCCCCCCCCCTCGAACCCCGCCAGCGTCAAGTCCGACGGCCGCGAGCGGTCCGCTGGGCACAGCCCACTCGTCTCATCAAGGGTCAAGTCGCCGGCTCCCGAACGGTCTTGGTCAAGCACCGCCCCCGCATCAATTGCCACAGATGCCCAGAGATTCTTCAAAGCGGTATGCATGCGGTGCTTGTAGTTCGCGACGGGGCATATGGGTAGATGATCCACGATGAAATCCGTAGCGCTCCGGTTCGAGCCATCCGTAGAGCGAAGCCATAAGGGATCAATACCACACGTGGGGCCATGGCAAGTGACAAGCGCGGAACCTCCGCGCGGGCAAAGGCCCAGTACCCGCGCAGCAACGGCCGAATAAGCAGCATGGGGAATCTTGCGGGCTGACTCGTGATCCGACTGGAAAAGCGATAGGGAGCCCGGCCCGCACGCGCTGTACATGCGCAGGGTATCAAGTCGCGAGGCCGCGGCACCAATACGCTGGAAGCTGAGATCAAGGGCCACGAAGTCACGCAAGCGAATCGCACGGTTGAGGTGGCGTTGGACAACCATGGTCGTGGGTTGATCATCGGAGGTCGCACCCGAATCCGTACCCGAGGGCGGAGCAATAGAACCTGGCAGCGATTCTGGGAGGGAAACAGTCGCTGCTGACGGAGGATGTGCCACTAAATCGCCAGGCGACGGTATCTTCAGAGCTACAAAAGCGCATGTAGTAGCGGTATTGGCAATACTCGTACCACCGATCGATAGGAAGCAGTTGCTGGGCAGCAGAGGCGGCCTCACCAGTACCAACTCCAAGAGGAGTGGCCGTAAAAGGAGATGTGGTGACGCGCAGTCCTCCGCTAGCGCTAGTAGTGCTCGTACCCGTATGGGTCGTAGTCCCAGCTGCTGGATCCGATGCAGCGGTGGTCGTAGCATTACCGACCGTAAGTAACTCGAAGATTTCGTGGGCGTGCCCATACGCCGCTCGTGCGCGCCGCACATCTTCTTGCGGTAACGTGGTTAGGGCCCGTACAGTCTCGTACACGCGGCGCGTCTCACGCGCCCATGGCAAAGCACTCGTAGCCACAGACGACACCTTGGCGCGGACCGCCTCGTATAAGGGACCAAGCAGGGCGGGCCCGTACTCACGTACCAGCTTTGGCAGGACAACCGATTGCGCGGAATAAAACGCCGCAGGGGCCTCGGACTGCAGCAAGGCCAGATTCAGACCGCCAAAATCCGCTGGCATACTCATCTGAACGATTGCAACCTCCATGCGCGGTGTAGACTGGTCGCAAGCGTCCATGCCAAGCAGCGAAAACGCAGCCGAAATGTTGGCGGCGTCCACGGCCTCCAAGAAAGGGTCCAGCTCCGACGGCAGCATCATGCGGCTGAGGAGGCCAGTCAGCCGCACCGCGCATACGACCAGCAACCGCATGGCCCCATGGTGGCAGCCGTATCCCGACGTGCCAAAGGAGGCGATGCGCTCCAACAGTGTGGCGTGGGCCTCCCGGCGCCGCCCCAACGCGCCGGTCATCCACTCGCTCGGGGTAATGGCTAATAGGAGCACCCAGGTACACGGCGCCATCCTGGACAGGATCATCGGCCGGGGTCCGAAATCCTCCCGGGGCCAACTTCTCCCGTACTGTCCGCAACTCGGACTCGCTGTCGCCGGGGTGACGAACATATCGCGTCTTATTGTCTTGTACCACCAGTCCGACTCTGGAAAGCTCCGTGCAGTAAAGTAAAGTAAAGTTCGCCCCGGGACATCGGCCGAAGCCGCCCCAGCACTTGACCTCGTGCGCCGACTGCAGTCGTAGGTCTGGCATAGCCCAAAGACCATTGCCTCATTCGAACCCCGAAGGGCTAATGCATCAACCGGGTAAACCCGGGACACGCCGGGCCGATATTGCCGAAATACATCAGCCAGGAATCGAACCCGGGTCTCTCGCATACGAGACGACCGCTCTACCGAGCGGACAAGGGATGTAGCTCCATGCAGTACTCGTCGAAAACGCGCGGAACGTGAGCCGCGGCAGTGGCCGCGCCGCAATCATCCGCAAAACTCTGGCAAAAAGTATCAGCGGCGGTACGAGCCACAACCGCTTGCACCGGGCCCGCGATAGCGAGGCAGAAGTATAGCGGGGCCAGGACATCACGCTGGCGTACACCCGTACGAGACTGTAGGGTGGCGCGCAAAGTACCGGGATATCGATCATCCGGCGTGTAGTAGTACAGGTCGCTAGGGCGATCGTACAACATCTGGAAAAAAGGGATCAGGCCATGTAGCCGCGGGTGCGGAAGCAAACCGTAAAGTATCGCACCCCGGGATACCTCATTGAAGGCATTCCGAATACCCAGGAGTAGTAGTCCTTTCCCACCAGTACCACGCCCGCCCAAAAATAAGCTGCAGCGCCACCCGCATGCTCATATACGCCGTCTCACAGCCAGCTCCCGACTGAAAGCTGCGTTGCACCGGGCCCATGACCTCCCGCGCATCCGCACCCACTTGCCCCAGAGCGTGGGCGGAGGCCAGGCGCACCAGCACGGAGCCGACGCCGAGCGGGCGTACTCGCAGCGGCTCGCCGCTCTTCCCGCTCCTCGCGTGCCGCGGGGTCGTCCTTGTGGAGCGCAAAGACGGAGCCACTGGCCAAGAAAGCCGCAGTACGCGAGTGGCAGCGCCCCGCCAGGCAGCGGTTCACCCACAGGCGCCATGAAGGTACGTCTAGGTCCCTGATGTGCTCCCAACGCCACCAGTCCACATGCCATGCGGAAAGGCGGGGTGCACGACGCAGAACCCGCCGCTGGTCCTCCCCCCACCGCCTAACCTCATCCGCATTGTCGCCCCACGACGGCGGCGCCCGTTGCAGGTCCGGCGGTTCTTCGGGGGGAGAGTACTCCGGGCCGGTGGCAGCATGAGGCGGATGGAGGGCATCGAGGGCAGGGAGCGCCGCAGCGGCGTCAGACACCATGCCGAGGTCGGCAGTGTCCAGCGCCTAGTGAGCGCGGCGCAGCTCGTGCACAGCGGTGAGTTTCGCCGCCCGGCGGTGAGCATCCACCACCGCCGGCGGCACCCCATCCGCCGCAGCATCGGCGCCCCCTTCCACAGCCTCAGCAGAAGCTGCCCGCGCCCTCGCGGATCGCCGGCGCTTCCGTCGGCGGGCACTCCGAGATGTGGTCGTCGGCAGCTCACCCGCCTCCATCTGGTAACTATGCAACTCGCTGCCATCCCGCGACTCGCGCCACAATTGCAGCATCCCGCACACCGAGAAGCCGGCGCGCACAACATCCCATGCCTTCCACAACCGCACTCGCCGCTCCGCCAATTTCCGCACAACTGCGGGGCTGCTGAATGGATAGGGTCACAATAGTAGCCCCGCAAATACGCAGACAACGCCTTCGGCCCCGTACGACCGGTCGGTAGGAGGGAAGCGGTCAGCATAGGCCAGCGTACGGTCTAGCAGGGGGAAGAGGACAGGCCGAGCCGCGGGACAGACGCCGACAGCCGTGCCCCGCAGCGGCGTACGGGGCATCTTGCGATAGACGTCGCTGGTAGCGCACCACCGAGCTGTGGCCGCGAGAGCGGCATCATGGGCGGCTGAGGCAGCAGCCGGCGCGTGCTGGCGATGCAGCGCCCGCACGCCAGCTGCCGACGCCGGGAGAGCCACACCGGGGGGCGGAGCCGTGGGAGGAGGGGGGCTGCAGAACTCGCAGGTGGCGGCACGGGCCGTCGCTTGCGCACCATGGAACACGTGGTGGCCCGAGCGCGGGCAGTCGTCTCGTGGGGCGCATCGCAGATACACAGAGGGGTCGAAATTCGCAGCGTAGGCGAGGTGCATGGCAGCTACCTCCGGGTCGTCGGACTCCATCCCGTGGTTCACGTGCGTGCACATGGGGTTTGGCCGCCGGTAGGTGCGTCCGCAGCCGCCATCGCAACACCGGAACTGCCAGTCAACGCCCCCGCCGGGCGTCGACGACTGCACCCGCGCCATCGCGCCCACCACCGCCGCCCCCCCCCCCCCCCCCCCGGGACCGCGACCCCCACGGGAGACACCCTAGCAGAGGGGCATGGAGGGGCCAGAGGAAGCCCCACGGTGCTGAACCCCCACCGGCCACGCCACAGCCAACGGCCGGGGGTCGGGGGAGATTCTTGTATAAGCAACAATTTCTGTGCTACTACAACCTGCACTGCAGGCTGCAGTACTGCAGCTTGCACTGCAGCATGCCTGCAGCATGCAGTACTGCAGCCAGCATGCAGCCTTCAGTACTGCAATGAAGCCTGCAGTACTGGAAAGTGGACTGCAGGCCAACCCTGGTACCTACCGTACGTGTACGACAAGTGTACAGGAGGATATATAAGGCTAGCTCATGTAACTACATATATCATAAGGATATAGCGCCTACCACCCACCCACTGCTTAGGTAGACCCAACGACCGTCCTCGGCCCTCTGAATCGCGAGCCCTCCCTCCGCCTCCGCCCCCGGCAGGGGATGGGGGCGGGGCTCGTGCACGAGTGACTGGCGCGTTGGCAGCCTTGCCCCCCCGGCCCCTCCGTGTTGCCACTGCCGCGGAGGAGCGTGCGAGCTGGACAATGGCGTCTCGTGTCGTTGCTTGGCTGGTCTACTCTCCGTTCGCTGTTCCTTGAGCACCCTCTCCCTTATTGTCATGTCGACGCCTCCACATCACATTCGGCCTAGTGCCGCTATTGGAGTGGCTCGGGATGTTGTGCTGGGGATGGAGTTCTACGTTATGCGGAAGGGCAGCATGCGACCGCGTTGGCGGCGGATTTGGCGTGAGGTTCGCATCGGTTTTCCCCGCCCCTGGCGCCCCGTTCTGGGTTGAACCCCCCACTTCCGATGCTTGTTGCGAAACCTCTTTGAAGCTCCTTTCCTGTCGGCGCCTCATCCACCTCACATTCGGCCTAGTGCCGCTATTGGAGTGGCCCGAGGTTGTGTGTTGGGGAGAGCGTCCCTTCTGTGTGGAGCGGCGGCTGGCGGCTGGCGATGCATGGTCGGTGGCTGCCATGGCGGTTCCCGCCTCTGGTGGCGCGCGGCCCTCTGAATCGCGAGCCCTCCCTCCGCCTCCTCCCCCGGCAGGGGATGGGGGCGGGGCTCGTGCACCGGTGGCACTTTGGTAGCCTTGGCCCCGCCCGTGCTGCCACTGCCGCGAAGGAGCAGTGCGAGCTGGGCACCGGCGTCTTATGTCGTTGCTTGTCCGGTCTACTCTCCGATCGCTGTTCCTTGAGCGCCCTCTCCCTTATTGTCATGTCGGCGCCTCCACATCGCATTCGGCCTAGTGCCGCTATTGGAGTGGCTCGGGATGTTGTGTTGGGGATGGAGTTCTACGTTTGGCGGAAGGGGATGCGACCGAGCCGGCGGCGAATTGGCGTTGGGAGACCCGCGTCGGTTTTCCCCGCCCGTGGCGCCCCGTTCTGGGTTGAACCCCCCCACTTCCGCTCCTTGCTGCGAGACCTCTTTGAAGCTCCCTTCCTGTCGGCGCCTCATCCACCTCACATTCGGCCTAGTGCCGCTATTGGAGTGGCCCCGGCTTATTGTGTGCTCGGGAGAGCGTCCCTCCTGTGGAGCGGCGGCTGGCGGCTGGCGATGCATGGTCGGTGGCTGCCATGGCGGTTCCCGCCTCTGGTGGCCCTCTGAATCGCGAGCCCTCCTTCCGCCTCCACCCCCGGCTGGGGATGGGGGCGGGGCTCGTGCACGGGTGGCACTTTGGTAGCATTGGGCCCGCCCGTGCCAAGACTCGTTACTTTGACTGCCGCCCTTGATTGCAAGAGGCAGTCGAAGAACCCTAGCTATCGCGGATTGCGGCCAAACACCGAAACACGTGAAACGGCTTGTGTGTGGAATGCAACCACGTGACAAAGGCCATATCCTTGGCGAGGATGTCTGCATGTGTGTGAGCAGACATAACGGAATGGATTGCACTGACCCAAGGGTATATACTACTACCATGCAAAGGGTGATGACCCTTATTTGTGCGCATTGCGCAGGGGTCAAGTAGTCTACCGGACCACCTTGTAATTAGCATGTAATACCATGTACTTACCCCGTGATCTTACTATTATAATGACACTCGTCTGTCGTCGTTCCGTGACATACTCGTAGTAATAAACTCCATCAAGCGCATATCACACGTCGTCACGACGCTATATCCGCGGTGGACTTT